>QXEO01000339.1:6423385-6644957 GCA_007115705.1 Dactylis glomerata
ACCTCTACTGGTAAAACGGCTTCTTGCCCATACACGAGCTCATATGGAGTTACTTTTGTTGCACCATGCCTTGAAATCCTATGCGCCCACAAAGCTTCAGACAACACTTCATGCCATCTCCTTGGATGATCTTCAATCTTCTTCTTGATGAGCTTGATCAAAGTTTTATTGCTAGATTCAGCTTGTCCATTAGCTTGAGCATAATATGGAGATGAATTGAGCATCTTTATCTTATATGATTCGGCGAATTCTTTTACTTCCTTTGCCATAAATGATGAACCCTGATCTGTGGTCAAAGTTTGAGGAACGCCGAATCTATGTATAATGTGCTCAGTTATGAATTGGATCACCTCCTTATGGGTCATATTCCTGAGAGGTATTGCTTCAGACCATTTGGTAAAATAATCAGTGGCTACCAACACGAACCGATGCCCTTTCGAAGAAGAAGGGTGAATCATGCCAATGAAATCCAATCCCCAACCTCTAAATGGCCACGGCTTGATAATAGGATTCAACATAGCAGCAGGAGCCAACTGAATATCACCAAACTTTGACAAGCTTCGCATCCTTTATAATATCTGAAGCAATCATTTATCATCGTCGGCCAATAAAAACCTGCACGTCGTAGTAACCACTTCATCTTGTGCGCCGACTGATGAGTACCACAGATACCTTCATGTACCTCCCCCATAGCGACCCTTGCTTGGTCTTCATCCAAACACTTCAAGAGAATACCATCAATTGTTCGGCGATAAAGATTATCATCTATCAAAACATATTTGAAAGCAATCCGCCGAACAGCCCTATCCGTCCTCCTGCTAGGATCCTGCAAATATTCAACAATAGGCCTTCTCCAATCTTTGTTTTCACTTGCACTAGATCCTTCATTAGTGACCGAATCAATGAGCTTTAATTCGGTCTTACCTACGTCAGCAAGAACAAACATCGGCTTATAAGATATATGAAAAACACCACGATCAACATGGTAGCCAGATGCTTGTTGTGCTAACTCATTTGCATTCCAATTATCCTGTCTAGATATATGAGCAATGCTAAAATAATCCAAGGTAGAAATTATGTCTAGGCATTTATCAAGATACATATTAAGTGATTCGTCTAAGCATTGGCAAACCTTGGATATTTGCTGAACTACTAACAACGAATCACCATAAGCCTCAATATGTGTAGCACCTACAGCAGTTAAAAGTTCTAGTCCGAATAGTAAAGCTTCATATTCAGCTTGATTGTTTGTGCAAGAATATTCTAAGCGGCATAAGGCTTCAAACACAGCACCATGAGGAGATATATAAACAACACCAACACCTTGGCCATTGTTACAGACTGAACCATCAAAATATAATCTCCACGGTATTAAAGAGACAAGGCTTGTCTCGGCATCCAGTAAACGCCGACTCAAATAAGTTATGACATGTTCCTTTCCTTCGGTCTCTTGAGTCAAAACAGCACCAATAACGTCTTCCTCCACAGCGATATAGAGCCTAAAAATCTCTCCATGTTTGGGCGCCTTCAATACCGGCGGAGTAGACAAACAAAGTTTGATATTTTCGAATACCTCTTGCTGTTTTGCCCCCCAGGTAAAATCATCATCATTCTTTAACCGAAGAATAGGAGTAAATGCATCAACCTTCCCTGACAAATTCACTATGAATCGCCTCAAATAATTAACCTTGCCAAGGAATTTCTGCATATCTTTCTTGCATTTCGGTGCTTCTATTTTCTGGATAGCCTCTATCTTCTGTGGATCAATCTCTATGCCATGTTGATGTATAATACAACCCAAGAATTTCCCAGCCGATACACCAAAAGCACACTTCAAAGGATTCATCTTGAGCCCATACTTCCTCATCCTCTCAAAAGCTAAGCGCAAATCGGCTAAATGAGATTTATTAGCATCCGATTTGACAACAATATCATCAATATAGACTTCAAGTATGACCCCAAGCAAATCATGAAATATTAAATTCATAGCCCGCTGATATGTGGCACCGGCGTTTTTCAACCCAAAGGTCATTACCGTCCACTCAAATAAACCAACAAAGCCAGGGCACCGAAAGGCTGTTTTGAATGCATCCTCTTCGGCCATAAAAATTTGGTTATACCCCGCATTGCCATCAAGAAAACTAATAACTTTATTACCAGAGGCATCATTAATAAGCATATCGGCTATTGGCATAGGATACTCATCTTTGGGTGTAGCTCTATTTAGATCCCTGAAATCAATACACACCCTCAACTTGCTTGATCATTTTTTCTCCACAGGTACAATATTAGAAATCCAATCTGCATACCTGCAAGGTTTAATAAAATTAGCTTTAAGCAAACGACCGATCTCCTCCTTGATCCGGTCATACATTTTAGGATTGAATTTCCGGGCCGGTTGTTTATAAGGTCTAAAACCGGCCTTGATAGGCAATCGATGCTCAACTAAATCCCGGCTCAAACCAGGCATCTCATGATACTCCCATGCAAAGCAATCGACATATTCTTTTAACAGCCCGATTAACATATCCTTATAATCGGCTTTCAGATTTTTGTTTACAAACGTCGGCCTAGGAATTAAACCATCTCCTATATCTACTTCTTCCAATGGATCAGCCGATGTAAAACCTTGTCCCAACTTATCCATATCATCTAATTCTTCAATTGACTCATACATATCGTTCCCACTGGACCAATATTCCACAAGCCTCTTCTGCAACCACTCTTCGTTGGGATCCATTTAAATCACATGTTCGGGAGCCGATTACTATAAATCGGCTTTAAAGATACAGGCACAAAGCCATTCTTTGTGGCACTAAGAAAATCAAAATCTGAAAGATCATGCCCCGTCAAACAAGTAGCATTAGGATGTTGCCAATCCACCGGTGAATCAGCCAAAGCAATGCACGATGAATTATCAGCATGGACTACCTCAACTTCATCATCAACCCACTGTATCAAGAACTGATGCAAAGTAGATGGCGCACATTGGTTTGCATGGAGCCAACCGCGGCCTAATATGACATTGTAATTACCTTGCACCTCAGCAATAAAGAAGGCGGTGGCCAAAGATTTGCTTCCCACGGTGAGCTCTACACTCATGACACCTTTGGCCTCAGTTTTTTCTTTACCTTCAAACCCATTAAGCACCATGTTGGTCTTCATTAAATCATTCTCATCAAGCCCCAACTTCTTGAAAACCGAATATGGCATAAGATTCACTACAGCGCCACCATCAACAAGCATTCTAGCAACCGGCGACCCATTAATGTGTCCCTTGACATATAATGGTTTCAAGTGTTTCACCGGTTCTTTTGGCTTCTCAAAGATGGCATTCTTGGGCCCAAAGTCCAGCTGTGCTACCTCCCCTTCTTCATCTATGGCACGAAATTCAGAGGGTAAATAATAAACCATATTCATATCCATACCTTCCCTAGTTGGCGAGCTCTCATAGTCCACCAATTCCTCATCATCTTCCGGTGCGGGAGTTTTCTCTAGAATTTCATCAGTTGAAGGAGGTGTAGGAGGTGGTGTAGTAACAATGCTCGTGCTCCCCTCCCACTTCTTAGAAGGCACTGGGCGAGCTTCATTCTCCACCTTCTCTTGATTCCTCATGCGCTGCAGCCTCCTTTTCTTGGTTTTTGTCAATCCAAGAGGACACCAGTTAGGCTGAGTATATTTAGGGTCCCTCGGCTTGGCTTTGCTTGTGCTAGCTTCGTGATCATTAGCCGAGGATCTTGGCTGAATAGTCAGTATAGCCTTATCAGAACTAGCCGGTTTATCAATATCAACCGGCTCTTTGAGTTTCAACGCTTGTGTGCCCACTATGATTGAGCTGACATTAGGATTCTTCCCTTGTTGCTTGCCAGACTCTGAAGTTTCAGCACATGGCGACATAGGACGTCGCTCCTTCTCAGCAGCCTCTGAAGATTTTGGATGTGACCGATTAGTATTATAACTCAAACGGTCTCGAACAGGTCGAGTGATCCTGTCATGCACAGATTTCCTGGGTGCTGCCCATCCTGGATGAAAAGTGATACCAAGATGATACGGATCAACGTGATCTGAAGGGGGTTTGGCCCAATCTTTCACGGCGATCAAACACAGCAGCAAGATAAATCAGTTGTTGAGCAGAATAGATCTACTCCACGAACTGTAAAACAGATCCTTGCGAATCAGCAAGCAAAACCAACGATATTGGTGTCCCCCGACATGGGACCTTTTTCCTGTCTATTCTTAACTCGAAATTCAACTCCCCTTACATTGGTGCGCACCCCTTTGGCTTTATAGTTGCAGCCGACCTCCCTATTACTTGACTTACAAGCAAAAACGAAAATAGGAAATAAAATAAACTCAAGCACACGGACCCACTAGAAAATAAAACAATACACTAAAATAAAAAGACTCTTTTGTAGGTGCGCCACCATCTTCAATGTGCTGCTAGGTGGTCCCCAACCGGACTCCTTCAAGGACAACACGCTCCACCAATATTGCACTCCAATTGCGTCCCTAACATTTTCCTTGCGTGGTAAAAATAGGAACAAGAACTTTATCTTGATAGTATCAGCAACAACATAACCAGGAATAGCATAGTAAGCACTATCATGCATGGGAGACGCCACATCAAAAAGCATATGGCGCCATTGGGGGCTGCATCCATCCTCCATTGTAGTAATACGGTGCATATGGTGGCGGCGCCATCCATGGCCCTGGCACCCACTGACCATACGGCCTTGAGTGTCTTGGATATCTCTCTCTTGGAGGTGACCATGGACGTTTCACATGAGATGACCGGTTTGAGTTAGAACCGGTCGCTTGGTTTGCATACTTAGACATTAACATATCAAAAGTTGGCTTGATCTGCTTGTGCTGCGCCTTGACCTCATTGGTCTTCCACTTGCCAACTTCTGGACTCTTGGGCTTGATGAACTTGGCACGCACATCACCTTGTTCTTTTGGTTGCCCCCCCGGGTGCAGGATTTTTTATAGTGATCTTCAACGTCTCCTTGCCATCAGGTTGCTTTCCAAGAACAATCTCCCTTCCAAAGACCTTGTTATTTTCCTTGTTGTTCCTGGGTTCACCAACAACAACATTATCTTTATTAGCAGATCCGGCCGTCTCTGGCCGAATTAAGACTTTCTTTCCATGCAGCTCCAAAGTATTCATTGGGAATGGCTGCTTGTCAATTTGCATATCAGCAAAGCTCAATCGTCCATCATTGATAGCCGATTGTATCTGTCGCCGAAAAACATTGCAATCATTAGTAGCATGAGAAAATGAATTATGATATTTGCAATAAGCGCACCGTTTTAACTCCTCAAACGGCGGTATAGTGTGAGACAAACGAATGTATTTATCTTTTAACATAGCATCAAATATCCTATCACATTTGGCTACATCAAAACTGAATGTCATCTCATCTTCACGATTCTTGCGAATCGGCTTAAGAGCATCACAAATATAAGGTTTGGCCTTTGAGGGCCAAACAAATTCTGCAGCATAAATATCAGCCTCATCGTCCGAATTTTCACTATTATATCCAACAGTATTTATGCGAGGACGATCAGACTTTGACCTATGCATATCTTTTGTTTCTTTGCCTCGGCTTTCTTGGGCCAGAGCCCTTTGCAAAACTTGACTAACATTTAAGAACTCATAACCTTCAATTTTTTCTTTAATGTAAGTTCTTAAACCATTGAGCACTAAGTCTGCCATGTCTCTTTCAGTAATTACTAAACTGTAACATCGGTTCTTAGTATCTCTAAATCTTTTGACATAATCAGTAACTGACTCATCATGCTTTTGTTTAACCGATGTAAGATGTGACAACTTAAGCTCATTATCACCGCTATAAAAATGCTCATGGAATTTCTTTTCTAGGTGATACCAAGTATTAATAGAACCATAAGGTAAAGCAGAAAACCATGAAAAAGCAGTACCAGTTAAAGACAAGGGAAACAAACGCACTTTTAAAGGATCACTATTGCCAGCTTCTCCTAACTGTGCTAAATATTGACTAACATGTTCCCAAGTCGTTTTACTATCTACCCCATTAAATTTAGCAAAATCAGGCACTTTGTAACCCTGGGGGTATGGTAAAGAATCAAAATATTCCGGATAAGGCTTTTGATACATCTGGCTTACAAGCTTCGGCTCAATTCCGAAGTTATCATAGAACATCTTCTGCAATTCTGACCTAAGTGTGGCCATGTTTTCGTCTATGGCAGACGAATTTGTTTGTGGTACTTGTGCAGGAACAACAGAATTATTAGCCGTGGAGTTTACTCGCGCTGCTGGTACCGAATTAAAATTCGGCGCCGTGACTGTGGCTGCAGGACGTGTGGCCTGGTTCGGCGGAATTGCCGAATAAGGCACACTTCTAATAGGAGTATGGTATGTTGGCGCGGTTACAATCTGACCATCTTGGCTAATGTAAGGATTCATCGGCATGCCCTGAGGAAACACCGATGTGCTAGGTAATGTATGGCTAGGGTTTTCAATAGCAGCATTAGCACTAACATTACCAAAAGTATCATGAGGCTTATTATTACTAGCTTTTATGTATTCTATCATAGCATCATAGGCTTGACGACTTGATTCAGTAGCATAATGATTAATTGCAGCCAATTGATCACTAGAAAATACGCTAGTACTTACAGAGGGCTCGGCTGGATCGCCGAGCATTGGTGGAAGTTGGATGTCTCCAAGCGAGGTAACAGCCCCATGGCGGTCCTTCTTGAAGCTTGCAAGGAACATCTCCCTATCTTCCTCCTCTTGCCTCTTCTTCAAAGCTTCGAACTCCTCCTTGCGCTTCAGCTCTAGCGCCTCAAGTTGCTCTAGACGCTGCTTCTTCAGCGCCTCGTAGGATTCGCGTTGATCCGCCGAAAGATCATCAAAACTAGGCTTGATGATGTTTTCGGCGCTAACTTTAGCAGGCTGGGGTATACCGCTCGACATGATGATCGTCCCCAGCGGAGTCGCCAAAAAGTGTGTTCGCACACGAACACGTCACCGTGTACCTCCGACGTCGAGCGCGATACGCAGGACACGTCGCCGGAGGAGGCTAGCCGGAAGCGCGATACGCAGGACAATCCGGCGAGCTCTTTTGAAGACCCGAAACCCCACACACCCGGGAGAGACCCCGTCTGGACGCACGGCGGTGATGGGCTGCCCTAGGTCGGTTCGCCCGCCCCTAGGACTTCGCAGATCGAAGCTCTCCAACACGAAGAACACCGATGAACGATGAGTAGAAAACAAGGGCGAGAGAGAAAAAATAGAGGTTTGTAGATTGGTTTTTGCGATTGTGTGTTGTTTTTCAATCGGCCGTCACCCCTCATGTATATATGGAGCGGCTGGACTTCCCGTGCAAGAAAGAGGGCTGGATTCACGTCCAAAACCCTAGTTTGGGTCGAATTTGGATGGGTGGGTCCGAACTTTCCAAAACTGTTCGGTCAAAAACTTGTCTGTACATTCCGGGTCTGTTTTGAGGCAGTAAACGACCTCGGATCGAAATCCCGTAAACTACAAAGTTGTTCGTCTCGAAAAAACGAAGAACTTTCATGTTGGCCACTTTTCCATCCGAGATAGTCTGAAGGGTCTTTTCCATCGATTTCTAAATTTTATCTGATTTCGGCATATACAGAGCGCGACTAGTACTTGTACTAGTCAGCCTCGGCTTTGGGCTACGAAATTACAGAAATTCGCTAGTACTTGTACTAGCTAGCATCTGTTCCAGCTTTTTTGGTTTGACCCTAGAAATTGCATGTAACCTCGGATTGAGATGATCCAAAAACCAAAGTTGCTTGTTTCGACGAGACGCACAACTTTCTCAACTATTATTTTCTCATTTGAGGCCATCTTAAGGTATCTTCTTTGTAAGCCAAAAACGGTTGTCAACACTAGCTATGTGTCGCTTGCTTGGTTTTACCCTAGTGAGGTGCACCGTAGGGGGATCGACCGGCCGGCTGGGCGCGACTCGACTGCGAGCGCTAATTTGGATATGATGAAAGCTGTTACTACCCTACATATGCGATTCTCCCTAATTGTGTACTACCTCTGTTCCTATTTAATCGACGTACATACTCGTTAGGGTCGCCTCCACTCGCGTCGATTTAATCAGAACGGAGGGAGTACTTCATGGGTTTCATACTAGTTGTCGCTGATTTGATACATCGATGACAACTAATATGGAACAGAGGGAGTACACACATGTCGAATGACCGCGCGAAATCGGCGCTCAAATAAACCATCAACAGCAGGATCACGATCGAAATCTTGGAGAAAGATGGTCGATGTGGCTCTCCTCGTTCATGGTACGCAATCAATCGGACGGCGGATAACGCATGTAGATAGATGGATATACGTACCGCACTACCTGACCCCTAGCTCTGCGGCTGCGGCGTGTGCAAAATAACAGAGTTAACGGTCCAGATGATCCAAGCCACATTGAAGTCTCGTCTTGACTAGCTATAGCTCCGCCCGGACTGGCCGGCCGGTCGACGTCGGAATAATCCGAAAGCACACGTCGCCATACGACGGTCCACGGGCCGCGGCTCGCGCGCGAGTGCAATCAATCGACATGTGACTGATCATGTGTGTGGCGTCACACACCATCGGAACTTTCGGATCAGCATCCCCTGATGAAGCATCCATGAAGCCGAGCATCCTAGCTAGCTAGTATAAATTGCAGAGCTTGACATGAGAAATTCCGTCAAAGCTAGCTTCACAGGCCCACTACCAGTACGCAGCAGGCACACTAGTACGTGCTAGCTAGCTCGTCGAGCTGTGCAGTCATGGCGGCTTCGCTAGGACTGAGCAGCAGCAGCCATGAAGCATACTACTACCAAGCTGCTGATCCCCTCGCAGCAGCAGCAGCAGACAGTGCGGCGCAGCTCGGCTTCTCCGAGCTGCTCGGCGCCGTTCGGCCCCCCGGCTACTCGCCGGCGCCTCCGGGGTACTTCGCCGCGGGAGGCGAGACGATGAACAGCTTTCCTGCTACGTCGTACTACTGCAGCGGCGCCGGAGCGTACGACGGCGGCGGCGCGGGGAGGGGAGCGAGCGGGCGGCCGTCGTCCGCGGGGAGGATCGGGTTCCGGACGCGGTCGGAGGTGGAGGTGATGGACGACGGCTTCCGGTGGAGGAAGTACGGGAAGAAGGCGGTGAAGAGCAGCCCCAACCTGCGCAACTACTACCGGTGCTCCGCCGAGGGCTGCGGGGTGAAGAAGCGGGTGGAGAGGGACCGCGACGACCCGCGCTACGTCATCACCTCCTACGACGGCGTACACAACCACGCCACCCCCGGCAGTTATCACGGCGCATCAGCGTCGCGGGAGGCGGCGTACTCGGCGCCGGCGCCGCCCACTTGGATCTGGAGCGACCTGCACGCGGCGGCGGCGGCGGCGGCTCACTCGTCCGAGTCCTCGTACTGAACTGAGCTACGGATGATCAGTACGTACCAGCCGGTTTTGGCATGTGCTATTGCGGTTCAGAAACGTAACGGATCCATGTATGCAATTCGTTGGCTTTGGTGTTGGTGTGCTGTCATTGAATAACTCCATCGGTCGCTTCCATGCCCACTCCCATTTTGTGGTGGAAACGTCGATCGACGGCATGCAGCATCCATCTGTAAAAACAAAATAACCTGGTCGAACGAACAAATGCTTTTTACCTAACGATCCTCCGCTCGTCAATTTTTGATTAAAGAAATCACCATCAGTTTTACACTGAAGCAGAAAGGAAAATAGGTAGTAGCAAGAAAAGCCAAAGGGTTCTGAAGCAGTGAAGGGTAAAGACTAAAGAGCTGCTCCTAAGCTTCTACCTCCAATCGATATTAGTCATCGCTTATTTAGTATAACTTTATATTAACTAGTAATAAAGCCCATTTTCCAAAAAAGTATTATGGATCAGAGGGAGGGAGTACTTATTACATCACCCTAAAAGGAACTCACTAAAACACCGTAAACACCGGCATGTCAACAAAACATCATTTTCATATCATCCAGACTGAAGCAACTTAATTTTTTCCTTCAACATCTTAGGTAGTAGTACCCAACCATGTGGAACGGAAATTTCTTTCTCAAAATTTCAGAAATAATGTCTGAAATAAAACATTTCCAAAAATATTACGTCGTCATCTACGGCGTAGACGATAGGATGTAATCGTCTACCGCTACGACGATAGGACCTAATCATCATAAGCGTAGATGATAGGTCTTGTCCCCGTCACTCCCGCCTGGTCCCCGATCGGTCGGCAGCCTGTCATCTTGGGCCAAGACGAAAGGCGCCTAATTGTTCGAGGCGTGGACGATAGGACTTATCGTCTACACCTTAGATGATAGCGACCTAAACGGGATGAAAAGCTGGCGATGGCCACCTTATTCCTCCTATTGTCTTCTTTCCATGTTATTTTGAAACAGCCCAAAATCTTGGCAATTTGTGGGCAAAAATCACCCTTCCGCCACAAATTATTTAGCTAGAGAAAGGACGAGGCAAGGGATAACCCTAATCTGTTGATGGGATAGCTTCTGGAGGCAATTTTGGGGCTGTTTGGGTGAAGCAATAATGGAGGAGCTTAGGTTTTGTGCTGCAGTGGCGGAGCAGTGGGAGGGGTTGTGTGCAGCGGCGGCAGCGGTGCTAGGGTGAAGCAAAGCTGTTGGACGGTCGGCCTTAGCATGCATCAAGGGTAAACACTAATCCCTTGCTTATTAGGGTTTTGTTGTAAATTGTATTTTAACATAGATCTTTAGTTAGTATTGTAAATGTATGTCCAATATTCACATATATGGATACGTGGTGCTTAATATTTGAGTGTACTCAAATTTTTTAGGTCAGGATACATGTCTGAGCTAGTCAAATATATTTTGTTTACTATGATCCTGGAGCTATCCGATCAAACAAGACCAGGGTTGATCTGAGTGTTTTGACTTTTGGAGTTACCATTTCCAACCTCAGATATAGTGAGCATTAGTCACTTGAAATTTTAAGAACTAGTTCACCGTAAATTTCTCACTGTCAGTGTCTAGTCGTTGTGGAGCAACTTCTTTGACTATTGTGGTATGAGATGAATCTTGTTATGCTTTTACCGTTGTGTTAGAATCTTTATACCTTGTCATAATTTGGAAGCACATCATGATGTTTATTGCTTTGGCTAAGATTGTTTCATCTAATGCCTTTTATGCCCTTGATACATCTCAAACGTATCTATAATTTTTGGTGCTCCATGCTTGTTCTTACACCATTTGCTTTGTGTTTTGTTACACTTCGTGGCGTTTTTATGCATTTTCTGGAACTAACCTATTAACAAGATGCCACAGTGCCAGTTCCCTGTTTTCTGCTGTTTTTGTGTTTCAGAAAAGTTACACAGGAAATATTCTCGGAATTGGACGAAACAAAAGCCGAACCTCCTATTTTTACCGAAGCTTCGCGAAGACCGAAGATGAGACGGAGGGGGGGACAGGGGACAGACTCACCACAGGGCGGCGCGACCCAGCCCCTGGCCGCGCCACCCCATGGTGAGACCGTCTGGTCCCACCTCTGACGATGCCCTTTCGCCTATAAAGACCCATCGACAGGAAAAACCTAAGGGACGGATCTCTTTTCCACGAAACATACTACAAGCCGCCGCCGTCATCGTCGCGAGATCAGGAGGATCCAGGAGCTCTTCCCGGCACTCTGCCGGAGGCCTTCTCCACCACCATGGTCGCCTCCAGAGTGATGTGTGAGTAGTCTACCTTGGACTACGGGTCCATAGCAGTAGCTAGATGGTCGTCTCCTCCACCATGTGCTTTATGTTTAGATCTTGTGAGCTGCCCTACATGATCAAGATCATCTTTATGTAATCATACATGTTGTGTTTGTTGGGATCCGATGAGTATTGGTACTATGTCAAGTTGATGTGCTGAATTATATATCTTTATGTTATCTCTATGTTGTTTATGATCTTGCATGCTTTCCGTTGCTAGTAGCTATCTTGGCCGAGTAGATGCTAGTAACTCCAAGAGAGAGTATTTATGCTCGATAGTTGGGTTTATGCCTCTATTTAACCCGGGGGAGTGACAGAAACCTCTAAGGTTGTAGATGTGTTGTTGCCACTAGGGAGAAAACAACATTCTTGTGTCCAAGGACATTTGCTTTGTTTGCATTACGCACTTTGCTTAATGCAATTATCTGTTGTTCGCAACTTAATACTCAAGGGGTCCTCGGATGATTCCCCGCGAGTGGATTCTTAGTCATAGATGCAGTTGGATGGCGGTCTATGTATTTTGTCGTAATGCCCAGAGTGAACCTCATAGTGATCCTCGTGATGTATGTACGTTATCTTTACTCTATCAATTGCCCAACTGTAATTTGTTTACCCAGCATGTTATTATCTATCTTATGGAGAGACACCGCTAGTGAACTGTGGACCCCGGTCCAATTTCCTTTACATTATTACACTGTTTTACCTTTACTCGCACTGTTTACTTTCTTGCATACTATTATTCTTTTACCACTCAATACGCTCAATCCTTTGTTTACAGCAAACCGGTGAGATTGCCAACCTCATCGTAAGTTGGGAGCAAAGTACTTGTTTGTGTTGTGTGCAGGTTTCACGTTGCTGCTGGGTGAAGACACAACAACAATATTCCTGGCGCCATTGTCCATAGTGTCACGAAGCTAGCAAGCATCACCTTCTTAAGTTTGGTTCTTTCTCCTACTGGTTCGATAAACCTTGGTTTCATAACTGAGGGAAGACTTGCTGCTGTGCTCATCACACCTTCTCTTGGGGTTCCCAACTGGTCGGTCATCTACATCAACACCGCACCATCAACAAGTTTTCTGGCGCCGTTACCGGGGAGAAAGAAGACTTCTGCAAGGGGAGTCTCTCACGCACAATCTTTTACTTTGTTTTTGTTTTGCTTTACTTTATTTTTGCTTGCATTTTTTTATCAAAAATACAAAAAAATAGTTTCTATTTCAAGTTGTTTTTTTTATGTCTAGTGTAGTTGCTGTTACTATGTCGCCTGAGGAAATGATCTTCACTTTCAAACAAAAGAGTGAGGAGAGTTTCAAAGAAGCTTGGTCTAGAATTTATGATTGGCATGGAAAAACTGAACCGAAAATGACTCTGAGTTTGCTTCTTAGTAGCTTTTACTTTGGTCTTGCTCTTCGTTATAGATATGCTTTGGATGCTACAGCAGAAGGAGATTTCCTTCATTGCGATGGAGATCAAGCTTTCAATATTATAAAAAAGTTGATTACGATTTATAGCATGCCAACTGATTTTGATTCCTCTCTTGTGAGCATTTTTGCTAGACTTAATACTCTTGAGACTCACACTGCTTGTTTGGGTAATTGCTATAGTACTTTGCGCGAGCATTTTGATTATTTGCCAACAAATTTTGAACCTTCTATTTGGTTCCCTACGGTGAAAATCACCATTAGTGGTGAAACTTATCATGCTCGTTGTGATATTATGTCTGAATTTTGTCTTAGCAAAATAGTCAGCTGTTCACAGGGATAGCTGTGCATAGGCATCCAACCATTCATTTATGATATAGGTAGCATAGTTAGCTAATGGTTTAACAGAAGTTACAAGTATCCGTTTAGGCTTTCCGTCCATCCGAGAGCACAAACGGCCCCATGCATTCACCTAAACTTCCCATGCTACAACAACCGCAATAAATTCTGTTAGCTTTTATTATGTGCCAAGCTCAACAAGATGTGGTAGTGGTCATTTTATGTCACGTGCATGAAAGCAGTACATGCGCTAGTTGTGGTTGTCGATGGGTTACAAACTCTACTTTGGGTGGTTTAATTATATTTGTCTCACCACAACCTGTAGCTTATGTAGGTGCGGTGCTTTTTGTGCTCAAGTTTGGGGTGTTTTGACAGGGTTACCCGATCAAGTTGTGGTGGTTTATGCTTCAAACTCACAACCATTACCCATTTAGTTGCTGTAGATCTCATTGCATCTTCATAATGTCGGTCCTATCTTCAGGATACGAAGGAAGCAAAAAACCACCCCTCTCCGTCTAGCCAAGTCATGTAAACAAGCAAAGATCCAATTCGATAGGCAAGACAGACTTCTTTTTTGATCTCTGTAGTGTTTTTTTTGCAAAGTGTCTACGACGAAGACTTCATCTAGATATCCAGGTAAGATGTTCGTACACAGCTAACACACATATATCTTCTGCGTTTTCATCAAGTTTTCCGAGATTTTGATTTCTTGCCTAGCCCATCCTCATTTCTAATCTTGCTAGTGTTGCATACACGGCTTCATAAATGTCTATACACGGCTTCATAAATGACCAGAAAGGTTTTTGCAACAATAGTGCGTAGTTGTGGTTACCATCGCATGCATAACTTTGCACTTGTGTAGCTGCCACACATTGCATGTTAATAAATGCAGGACACAACAACTACGTAGATGTGGTTAGGCTATGTCATTATAGAATGAAGACTACAACAACTACGTAGTTTGGATAGGTTGTGTCATTATAGTAGCCGGCTACTTCTCATAAACGACGTTACCACCAGCCAGAAGATGGATCACCTAATCTAGTATAAAGAGTGCATGTGGTCTGCACATCCAACGGATGGTACACTATGCACAGCTAACCCCATAGGAATAAAATCAGCGTTGTTTTGTCTTATACCAAAGGATGTTTATGAATCTTTGAGTCTTTAGAAACTTTCTGAGGGGGAGAAGAAATTTCTCTTACTAATAATGCCACTATATTTCCCTTTAGAATAGCTGAAGGAGTGTATACAAAAGTCCTAGGAAGAATGGTATCTACTGATTATCTTGTTATTGAATGTGTAGGAAAAGGACAAATCACGCTTGGAAGGTCTCTACTAAAGCTGCTGGGCGCCATTATAGATGTGGGAAAAGACACTATAAGATTCATCTCTCCACCTTGCAATAGACACGTCTTTCCTAGAGTCAAGAGCAAAGGTAAGAAAGGAAGACGTAAGGCATCCGTTGATCCTAATACCTCATTTGAAAATACTTGATTTGCACTTTCTGCGCCTAGCTCAAAGGCGTTAAAGAAAAGCACTCTTAGGAGATAACCCATTGTTTTATTTTCAGTAATTTTTCTTTTATTTGAGTCTTGGAAGTTATTACTACTGTAATGACCTCTCCTTATCCTTTTTATTTCATTGTTGTGCCAAGAAGAACCTCTAATTTGAGGGAGGTAAGATTTGGGGAAGTTGCTGTCCTGAAACAGATTTCGGTGCTGCACCGTAAAAATTCGTAAAAATTCTCAAAATATCTTTTTGACCTGAAATTTCTTGTGCATATGCCCAGGTTATATCTAAACTTTCATTAGTTTTGCACTTTTCGATTTGAGCAATAGAAGGTCCTCGAAAAATTCAACCTTTGTCAGCTGTTCTGTTTTGACAGATTTCTGCCACTATTTGTGTTTGCCTCTCGATCGCTTTCTTTTTGAGTTCTTTTGATCACGGAACTTTTGAGGAAGTTGCTACAGTAGTATATACTTTATATGTGGTGTTTTTGAGTTGAAACCTGAACCAAAAAGGGTTGATTTACTATTATGCCTATGCTAACATTGCTAATAGAATTGTGTGAAGTTTTGTATGAAGGAAGTTTTCAAGTGTAGGGATTGGAGAATGATGAGATGAGATGAAGTATGGACAAAAGCTCAAGCTTGGGGATGCCCATGCACCCCAAGAAATATCCAAGAGGTACAAGCGTCAAAGCTTGGGGATGCCCCCGAGGCACCCCTTCTTCATCGGCAAAAATTATGTCACCTTTCAACACACTATATTTTTATTGCTTCTTGCACTATGCGTTTTTCTTAGAGGCCGTTACCTGAATTCGCGCAAATGTGTCCACACCCCCCCTGAATTGACGAGGAATCCATTCTCATGAACAAACACACCCCCTACACACACCTAGGAGCACCCCTTCCTGCATATCCATACAATACCTGAGTAGGCGGGTCGAGGTCCTACGAGGTACCCACTACTCGGAGTACCCTCCCACAAAAAAGATGTGTGGTTCGCTACTTTTGCTTTCAGTTTTATTTTGTTTTGTTTGATGCAATAAATGGTTGGACCCCAATGAATTTCTTTTGGAGGAGATATACTTCGTTTTTCATTGCCAAGAACACTCTAGTTTTCACTCTTATCGTTCAACAAGTGTTCTCTTTTTCTAGAACTGCGTTTGGCTTTCATTTTTCACCTTGATTTTTGTTCAGATCTTGTTTTATCTTTGCATCAAGGTGTATTTAGAACACTGGTATATGTTGGTATTCATCAAAAGAGTTGTCTCAAAAAGGTTTGAATGGTGTTGGAAAATAGAAAAAGTTTCATGCAAAAAGTGGTACAAAAAGGAGCTTGTTTAGACTGCGGCTTAGACTTTTTCATGCCATGCTTGATGTCGTTTTGATAGTATGCTTAGTGGTTTTTGCTGTAGCATGACTTGTCTCAAAGGACTAAGTGTTGACAACCGTTTTTGGCTTACAAAGAAGATACCTTAAGATGGCCTCAAATGAGAAAATAATAGTTGAGAAAGTTGTGCGTCTCGTCGAAACAAGCAACTTTGGTTTTTGGATCATCTCAATCCGAGGTCACATGCAATTTCTAGGGTCAAACCAAAAAAGCTGGAACAGAGGCTAGCTAGTACAAGTACTAGCGAATTTATGTAATTTCGTAGCCCAAAGCCGAGGCTGACTAGTACAAGTACTAGTCGCGCTCTGTATATGCCGAAATCAGATAAAATTCAGAAATCGATGGAAAAGACCCTTCAGACTATCTCGGATGGAAAAATGGCCAACATGAAAGTTCTTCGTTTTTTCGAGACGAACAACTTTGTAGTTTACGGGATTTCGATCCGAGGTCGTTTACTGCCTCAAAACAGACCCGAAATATACAGACAAGTTTTTGACCGAACAGTTTTGGAAAGTTCAGACCCACCCATCCAAATTCGACCCAAACTAGGGTTTTGGACGTGAATCCAGCCCTCTTTCTTGCACGGGAAGTCCAGCCGCTCCATATATACATGAGGGGTGACGGCCGATTGAAAAACAACACACAATCGCAAAAACCAATCTACAAACCTCTATTTTTTCTCTCTCGCCCTTGTTTTCTGCTCATCGTTCGTCGGTGTTCTTCGTGTTGGAGAGCTTTGATCTGCGAAGTCCTAGGGGCGGGCGAACCGACCTAGGGCAGCCCATCACCGCCGTGCGCCCAGACAGGGTCTCTCCCGGGCGTGTGGGGTTTCGGGTCTTCAAAAGAGCTCGCCGGATTGTCCTGCGTATCGCGCTTCCGGCTAGCCTCCTCCGGCGACGTGTCCTGCGTATCGCGCTCGACGTCGGAGGTACACAGTGACGTGTTCGTGCGCGAACACACTTTTTGGCGACTCCGCTGGGGAAGATCATCATGTCGAGCGGTATACCCCAGCCTGCTAAAGTTAGCGCCGAAAACATCATCAAGCCTAGTTTTGATGATCTTTCGGCGGATCAACGCGAATCCTATGAGGCGCTGAAGAAGCAGCGTCTAGAGCAACTCGAGGCGCTGGAGCTGAAGCGCAAGGAGGAGTTCGAAGCTTTGAAGAAGAGGCAAGAGGAGGAAGATAGGGAGATGTTCCTTGCAAGCTTCAAGAAGGACCGCCATGGGGCTGTCACCTCGCTTGGAGACATCCAACTTCCACCAATGCTCGGCGATCCAGCCGAGCCCTCTGTAAGTACTAGCGTATTTTCTAGTGATCAATTGGCTGCAATTAATCATTATGCTACTGAATCAAGTCGTCAAGCCTATGATGCTATGATAGAATACATAAAAGCTAGTAATAATAAGCCTCATGATACTTTTGGTAATGTTAGTGCTAATGCTGCTGTTGAAAACCCTAGCCATACATTACCTAGCACGTCGGTGTTTCCTCAGGGCATGCCGATGAATCCTTACATTAGCCAAGATGGTCAGATTGTAACCGCGCCAACATACCATACTCATATTAGAAGTGTGCCTTATTCAGCAATTCCGCCGAACCAGGCCACACGTCCTGCAGCCACAGTCACGGCGCCGAATTTTAATTTGGTACCAGCAGCGCGAGTAAACTCCACGGCTAATAATTCTGTTGTTCCTGCACAAGTACCACAAACAAATTCGTCTGCCATAGATGAAAACATGGCCACACTTAGGTCAGAATTGCAGAAGATGTTCTATGATAACTTCGGAATTGAGCCGAAGCCTGTAAGCCGGATGTATCAAAAGCCTTATCCGGAATATTTTGATTCTTTACCATACCCCCAGGGTTACAAAGTGCCTGATTTTGCTAAATTTAATGGGGTAGATAGTAAAACGACTTGGGAACATGTTAGTCAATATTTAGCACAGTTAGGAGAAGCTGGCAATAGTGATCCTTTAAAAGTGCGTTTGTTTCCCTTGTCTTTAACTGGTACTGCCTTTTCATGGTTTTCTGCTTTACCTTATGGTTCTATTAATACTTGGTATCACCTAGAAAAGAAATTCCATGAGCATTTTTATAGTGGTGATAATGAGCTTAAGTTGTCACATCTTACATCGGTTAAACAAAAGCATGATGAGTCAGTTACTGATTATGTCAAAAGATTTAGAGATACTAAGAACCGATGTTACAGTTTAGTAATTACTGAAAGAGACATGGCAGACTTAGTGCTCAATGGTTTAAGAACTTACATTAAAGAAAAAATTGAAGGTTATGAGTTCTTAAATGTTAGTCAAGTTTTGCAAAGGGCTCTGGCCCAAGAAAGCCGAGGCAAAGAAACAAAAGATATGCATAGGTCAAAGTCTGATCGTCCTCGCATAAATACTGTTGGATATAATAGTGAAAATTCGGATGATGAGGCTGATATTTATGCTGCAGAATTTGTTTGGCCCTCAAAGGCCAAACCTTATATTTGTGATGCTCTTAAGCCGATTCGCAAGAATCGTGAAGATGAGATGACATTCAGTTTTGATGTAGCCAAATGTGATAGGATATTTGATGCTATGTTAAAAGATAAATACATTCGTTTGTCTCACACTATACCGCCGTTTGAGGAGTTAAAACGGCGCGCTTATTGCAAATATCATAATTCATTTTCTCATGCTACTAATGATTGCAATGTTTTTCGGCGACAGATACAATCGGCTATCAATGATGGACGATTGAGCTTTGCTGATATGCAAATTGACAAGCAGCCATTCCCAATGAATACTTTGGAGCTGCATGGAAAGAAAGTCTTAATTCGGCCAGAGACGCCCGGATCTGCTAATAAAGATAATGTTGTTGTTGGTGAACCCAGGAACAACAAGGAAAATAACAAGGTCTTGGGAAGGGAGATTGTTCTTGGAAAGCAACCTGATGGCAAGGAGACGTTGAAGATCACTATAAAAAATCCTGCACCCGGGGGGCAACCAAAAGAACAAGGTGATGTGCGTGCCAAGTTCATCAAGCCCAAGAGTCCAGAAGTTGGCAAGTGGAAGACCAATGAGGTCAAGGCGCAGCGCAAGCAGATCAAGCCAACTTTTGATATGTTAATGTCTAAGTATGCAAACCAAGCGACCGGTTCTAACTCAAACCGGTCATCTCATGTGAAACGTCCATGGTCACCTCCAAGAGAGAGATATCCAAGACACTCAAGGCCGTATGGTCAGTGGGTGCCAGGGCCATGGATGGCGCCGCCACCATATGCACCGTATTACTACAATGGAGGATGGATGCAGCCCCCAATGGCGCCATATGCTTTTCATCCAGGATGGGCAGCACCCAGGAAATCTGTGCATGATAGGATCACTCGACCTGTTCGAGACCATTTGAGTTATAATACTAATCGGTCACATCCAAAATCTTGAGAGGCTGCTGAGAAGGAGCGACGTCCTATGTCGACATGTGCTGAAACTTCAGAGTCTGGCAAGCAACAAGGGAAGAATCCTAATGTCAGCTCAATCATAGTGGGCACACAAACGTTGAAACTCAAAGAGCCGGTTGATATTGATAAACCGGCTAGTTCTGATGAGGCTATACTGACTATTCAGCAAAGATCCTCGGCTAATGATCACGAAGCTAGCACAAGCAAAGCCAAGCCGAGGGACCCTAAATATACTCAGCCTAAGTGGTGTCCTCTTGGATTGACAAAAACCAAGAAAAGGAGGCTGCAGCGCATGAGGAATCAAGAGAAGGTGGAAAATGAAGCTCGCCCAGTGCCTTCTAAGAAGTGGGTACGTAAGCAAGTGGAAGATACCACAGTTCAAATGATAATCACAACAGTTCTGACACCATCTCAGGAGGGGAGCACGAGCATTGTTACTACACCACCTCCTACACCTCCTTCAACTGATGAAATTCTAGAGCAAACTCCCGCACCGGAAGATGATGAGGAATTGGTGGACTATGAAAGCTCGCCAACTAGGGAAGGTATGGATATGAATATGGTTTATTATTTACCCTCTAAATTTCGTGCCGTAGATGAAGAAGGGGAGGTAGCACAGCTGGACTTTGGGCCCAAGAATGCCATCTTTGAGAAGCCAAAAGAACCAGTGAAACACTTGAAACCATTATATGTCAAGGGACACATTAATGGGTCGCCGGTTGCTAGAATGCTTGTTGATGGTGGCGCTGTAGTGAATCTTATGCCATATTCGGTTTTCAAGAAGTTGGGGCTTGATGAGAATGATTTAATGAAAACCAACATGGTGCTTAATGGGTTTGAAGGTAAAGAAAAAACTGAGGAAAAAGGTGTCATGAGTGTAGAGCTCACCGTGGGAAGCAAATCTTTGGCCACCGCCTTCTTTATTGCTGAGGTGCAAGGTAATTACAATGTCATATTAGGCCGCAATTGGCTCCATGCAAACCAATGCGTGCCATCTACTTTGCATCAGTTCTTGATACAGTGGGTTGATGATGAAGTTGAGGTAGTCCATGCTGATAATTCATCGTGCATTGCTTTGGCTGATTCATTGGTGGATTGGCAACATCCTAATGCTACTTATTTGACGGGGCGTGATCTTTCAGATTTTGATTTTCTTAGTGCCACAAAGAATGGCTTTGTTTCTGTATCTTTAAAGCCGATTTATAGTAATCGGCTCCCAAACATGTGATTTAAATGGATCCCAACGAAGAGTGGTTGCAGAAGAGGCTTGTGGAATATCGGTCCAGTGGGAACGATATGTATGAGTCAATTGAAGAATTAGATGATATGGATAAGTTGGGACAAGGTTTTACATCGGCTGATCTATTGGAAGAGGTAGATATAGGAGATGGTTTAATTCCTAGGCCGATGTTTGTAAACAAAAATCTGAAAGCCGATTATAAGGATATGTTAATCGGGCTGTTAAAAGAATATGTCGATTGCTTTGCGTGGGAGTATCATGAGATGCCTGGTTTGAGCCGGGATTTAGTTGAGCATCGATTGCCTATCAAGGCCGGTTTTAGACCTTATAAACAACCGGCCCGGAAATTCAATCCTAAAATGTATGACCGGATCAAGGAGGAGATCGGTCGTTTGCTTAAAGCTAATTTTATTAAACCTTGCAGGTATGCAGATTGGATTTCTAATATTGTACCTGTGGAGAAAAAAGGATCAAGCAAGTTGAGGGTGTGTATTGATTTCAGGGATCTAAATAGAGCTACACCCAAAGATGAGTATCATATGCCAATAGCCGATATGCTTATTAATGATGCCTCTGGTAATAAAGTTATTAGTTTTCTTGATGGCAATGCGGGGTATAACCAAATTTTTATGGCCGAAGAGGATGCATTCAAAACAGCCTTTTGGTGCCCTGGCTTTGTTGGTTTATTTGAGTGGACGGTAATGACCTTTGGGTTGAAAAACGCCGGTGCCACATATCAGCGGGCTATGAATTTAATATTTCATGATTTGCTTGGGGTCATACTTGAAGTCTATATTGATGATATTGTTGTCAAATGGGATGCTAATAAATCTCATTTAGCCGATTTGCGCTTAGCTTTTGAGAGGATGAGAAAGTATGGGCTCAAGATGAATCCTTTGAAGTGTGCTTTTGGTGTATCGGCTGGGAAATTCTTGGGTTTTATTATACATCAACATGGCATAGAGATTGATCCACAGAAGATAGAGGCTATCCAGAAAATAGAAGCACCAAAATGCAAGAAAGATATGCAGAAATTCCTTGGCAAGGTTAATTATTTGAGGCGATTCATAGTGAATTTGTCAGGGAAGGTTGATGCATTTACCCCTATTCTTCGGTTAAAGAATGATGATGATTTTACCTGGGGGGCAAAACAGCAAGAGGCATTCGAAAATATCAAGCTTTGTTTGTCTACTCCGCCGGTATTGAAGGCGCCCAAACATGGAGAGATTTTTAGGCTCTATATCGCTGCAGAGGAAGGCGTTATTGGTGCTGTTTTGACTCAAGAGACCGAAGGAAAGGAACATGTCATAACTTATTTGAGTCGGCATTTACTGGATGCCGAGACAAGGTATGCTTTTATTGAGAAATTATGCTTGTGCTTGTATTTTGCTTGTACTAAGTTAAGGCATTATTTATTGTCTAGCATGTGCATTGTTGCTTGTCAAACCGATGTCATTAAATATATGTTGCATAGACCAATTCTTAGTGGCAGGATTGGTAAATGGGCTTATGCTTTAATTGAATATGATTTGGCTTATGAATCTTTGAAATCTATGAAAGGCCAAATCGTTGCTAATTTTATTGTTGAACATCGGATTGACAGTGAGCATGATATTGATATTAGCCTTGTCTCTTTAATACCGTGGAGATTATATTTTGATGGTTCAGTCTGTAACAATGGCCAAGGTGTTGGTGTTGTTTATATATCTCCTCATGGTGCTGTGTTTGAAGCCTTATGCCGATTAGAATATTCTTGCACAAACAATCAAGCCGAATATGAAGCTTTACTATTCGGACTAGAACTTTTAATTGCTGTAGGTGCTACACATATTGAGGCTTATGGTGATTCGTTGTTAGTAGTTCAGCAAATATCCAAGGTTTGCCAATGTTTAGACGAATCACTTAATATGTATCTTGATAAATGTCTAGACATAATTTCTACCTTGGATTATTTTAGCATTGCTCATATATCTAGACAGGATAATTGGAATGCAAATGAGTTAGCACAACAAGCATCTGGCTACCATGTTGATCGTGGTGTTTTTCATATATCTTATAAGCCGATGTTTGTTCTTGCTGACGTAGGTAAGACCGAATTAAAGCCCATTGATTCGGTCACTAATGAAGGATCTAGTGCAGGTGAAAACAAAGATTGGAGAAGGCCTATTGTTGAATATTTGCAGGATCCTAGCAAGAGGACGGATAGGGCTGTTCGGCGGATTGCTTTCAAATAAGTTTTGATAGATGATAATCTTTATCGCCGAACAGTTGATGGTATTCTCTTGAAGTGTTTGGATGAAGACCAAGCAAGGGTCGCTATGGGGGAGGTACATGAAGGTATCTGTGGTACTCATCAGTCGGCGCACAAGATGAAGTGGTTACTACGATGTGCAGGTTTTTATTGGCCGACGATGATAAATGATTGCTTCAGATATTATAAAGGATGCGAGGCTTGTCAAAAGTTTGGTGATATTCAGTTGGCTCCTGCTGCTATGTTGAATCCTGTTATCAAGCCGTAGCCATTTAGAGGTTGGGGATTGGATTTCATTGGCATGATTCATCCTTCTTCTTCGAAAGGGCATCGGTTCGTGTTGGTAGCCACTGATTATTTTACCAAATGGTCTGAAGCAATACCTCTCAGGAATATGACCCATAAGGAGGTGATCCAATTCATAACTGAGCACATTATACATAGATTCGGTGTTCCTCAAACTTTGACCACTGATCAGGGTTCATCATTTATGGCAAAGGAAGTAAAAGAATTCGCCGAATCATATAAGATAAAGATGCTCAATTCATCTCCATATTATGCTCAAGCTAATGGACAAGCTGAATCTAGCAATAAAACTTTGATCAAGCTCATCAAGAAGAAGATTGAAGATCATCCAAGGAGATGGCATGAAGTGTTGTCTGAAGCTTTGTGGGCGCATAGGATTTCAAGGCATGGTGCAACAAAAGTAACTTCATATGAGCTCGTGTATGGGCAAGAAGCCGTTTTACCAGTAGAGGTGAATCTGGCTGCTTTGAGGTTCGCGAAGCAAAATGATTTATCGGCGGTGGATTTTCATAACTTAATGATGGATAACATTGATGAAGTCGCCGATAAACGTCTAATTGCTCTAAGAGACATAGAGAAGGAGAAATTGCGGGTAGCAAGAGCATATAACAAAAAGGTAAAATTGAAGAGTGAAAGGAAGAGATGTCGCCTAGAGGGGGGGGGTGAATAGGCGTTTTAAAACAATTACAGAATTGGCTTGAAGGAATGCGGAATTAAACTAACGTTTATTTTCTTCAAGCACAAGACCTAAATATGCTAGGCTCAACTAAGTGCAACAACAACAACTAGATATAAGCAAGATAGCACAAGATATAATTCACAAGTGATAAGCAAGATATAAGTACTTCAAGCACGATGGCTATCACAAGGAAATAAACTCGGGTATAGAGATAACCGAGGCACGCGGAGACAAAGATGTATCCCGATGTTCACTTACATAAAGTAAGCTAATCACCGTTGGAGAGATGCGGGTAACCACGAAGGCCCCCGAACGCCACGAAGGCTCACCTTCTTCTCCGAGTCCCCCACGAAGCTAGGGACCCCTTCTTATGGTTAGCTTTTCCTCCACTCCGGAGATGGCAAGCTCCACAACCACTTCACAACTCCCACGAAGGGGAAGCCCGGGCCTCTTCACAATCTTCCACGAAGAGGACACTGAGGCACCAACCGCCAAGCCAACTAGGAGGTCACCCTCCAAGAGTAACAAGCTCACGATCTCTCACTCGAACAAATCGTAATGGAGAGCTCAACACTTATGCAAGAATGCAAAGCAAGAACACAAGGGAAAGTGCTCAAATCCTTCTCTCTCAAATCCCACCAAAGCAACAAATGCTATGGAGGAGTTAGAGAGGAAGAACAAGGGTGGAGGTCAACCAATGACTCCAAGATCTAGATCCCAAAGGTTCCCCTCACTTAGAGGAGAAATGAGTTGGTGGAGATTGTAGATCTAGATCTCCTCTTCCAAATCCCTCAAAAAGATGCAAGAATCATAGGAGGGATGGAGGAGGAAGAAAGCTCAAGAGGTTCAACAATGGAGGTGAGAGAAAGGCTCAAGAACACCCTAGAACACTTGTCCAACCGTTGGGGAAGAAGCCCCCTTTTATAGGGCAACAAAACTGCCCGTTACAGAGATTTTTTGGTCATCCCGGAGCAGCCCGGAGCAGCCTGGAGCAGCCCGGCGCAGAGCCCGGAGCAGCTCCGGCCGATACTCCGGAGCGAGTACCCGGCCACTGCTCAGCCCGGAGCAGCCCGGAGCAGCTCCGGATTTCACTCCGGATTTGCAAAACAGCAAAACCACTCATACGAAAAACGCGATAACTTTTGCATCCGAACTCCGTTTTTAGCAAACTTGGACTTTTTGAAAAGCTTAGAAAAAGTACTACAACTTTATGCAGAGAAACACCAAGAAATGTTAAGAGGAAAAATACCAAATGTGGAGAGGTGTGAAACCTCCCAAAGTGAAGAACCGGTAAAACTCTTCAACTCGAAAACGCAATAGACGATGCATTTGGATTCTGTTTTCGATGAACTTGGGCTTGTTGGAAAGCTAGCAACAAGCACAAGAACCTCACATGGAGAAACACCAAGAAGCAACAAACAAGGCATATGCAAAGTATGCAAAGGATTGAGCTCCCTATGACGATGTGATCAAGTTACCCAACCGAAAGCCCCTCTTGATAGTGCGGCTATCTATCCTATAACCCGGTCTCCCAACAAACACCTTGAGACCGGAAAAAGGAAAACCTAGCAAGGACATACCTTTGCCTTGAGCATCCCGCTTGATCTTGATGATGATGCTTCATGCTCTCATCAAGCCGGAATGCTTCACTTGATCATTGTTGCTTCGTGAAGACTTTAATTTGCTCCCCCATAAACCATTATGGGATAGCTTTGTTAACACTCATCTTCACAAGTCCATTATAACCAAATGGACGACAAGCTTCAAACATATGATCTTCTTGAGATGCTTATCTTGAACTTTCACAACTCAACCTTGATAAAGAACATCATTTGATTTCATTCTCCCATGGGCCATATTGAATCCTTCTTTTGATGTAAGCCCATGGGAAGAAACTTGATTCCACTATTCTCTCTTCATCTTGGTCAACCTTGTATCTACTCATGCTCTATCGAAACTCTCTTAAGATGCATAGGGAATTCTTCATTTGATTGCATGCTCTAAGTCTTGGTCAACCATGGCTCAACATGAGACCATCGTGACCTCGACATAGAGCCATAACTTGAGTTCTACACAAGAACAACATCTTTATTTCTTCTTCTTGATCATATTGGATTCATCTCTTCTTGTTCAATGATCTTGATGCCAATACTTAAGATATATTGTTATCTTCATGGCATCCAAGCCTTGAATCCAACACATGGACTTCAAGCAATTCCTATGAACAATTCCTTCACAAAAAGCTCAATGAGAATATTAGTCCATAGGGATTGTCATTAATTACCAAAAACACACTTAGGGGCAATTGACCCTTACAATCTCCCCCATTTTGGTAATTGATGACAATCTCAACAAGAGGGTTTATATAATGAATGATAGAAACTAATATGCAACTTATCCGGGAATAAATTGCATACAAGAGGTTGTATTTGATATGGTCAAGTAACACAAAGCTACTACCGCATATCAAAATCAATTGTACTCACATAAACTACAACAAATATGGTTGATGTGAGTGCAACCAAAATATATAGAGCAAACTCCCCCACAATATATGCACGTGTGATGAACTTGAATTTCATTGCATACATTGTCAAGATAAACCTTTGATGGAGTTTATACTATATATTCAACCATGCAAAACATCTAACAAAGAAGAGATGCATGAAAGGTAAAACACTTTAGCACAAGCCAACCTTAAGTATAAAAACCATTTCCCTTAAACCCTCTAAACTTCTCCCCCATTGGCAACGATTGCCAAAATGGATGAAGGAATTTAGAAGGCCAATATAGTATGAGTTCCTCCCCAAGATGTGCATTTCTCATAAAAATGAGTGAAATCATATGCACTTATCAAATTAACAATATTTGGAGGAAGTCAAACCATATTGAGGATCAAAGATTGCAAAAAGATGACATAGTGAAGGAAACTTCAACGAATGAAGCAAGCAAGCAATCAAGAGACCCAAAGAACCAATTGGACACAAGGAGATGTGATAATAAGAGCAACTAGGTGATTTAAATAAAATAAGGAAGCTCCCCAAGGTCCATGCATAAATTTGAATTTTTGTTGCATTTGAATACAATATGCACAAACATGGAATCCTCACTTCCTCTATATCATTTAAAAAACAACCTTGAGCATGAGAGAATACAAAAGAATCAATACGCTTATCAAAGTGAACTTTAGTCCAAAAAGATTCACGAGATATGAGTGCGAGAAGAAGCAATAAAGAATAAACAAGCACTCATAAATCAAGTTCTTACCAACACCATCAAGAACAAAATGGATAAGAAAGATGGTCGGCAAAGAACGAGGATATCAAGGGAAGAAATTAACACTCTTATGCATATATATTTCTAAGTGGACAAAAAATCATGATGAACAATCCACAAAGGAACATGTATACACAAGAGGTTAGTTGAAATTAAGGAAGACATGGTATCCAAGAGAGAGTCATAGAATATACCAAATAGCTTTGCTATAAAGCATATATAGCTCAAGGCTCCATTTTCCATTATGGTATATTAACAAACTCCCCACGCAAAAACATCAAAGCCATCACAACTAGCAATAAGGGATCAAAAGATAGTCGGGATGCTTTGATAGGCAACAAGCATAATAAAGAAGGGTACAACTTGCAACATTATCTATATTGCACATGAGAGAGCGTTGAGGAATTAATATGCAATAAATTGCTAAAATGGCATATTTGGGATTGGTGAATCATAAACATGATTTTATATACTTCCCATCATATGCAATCATCTCAACTTGCTCACATATGAAATAAATATATTTCTTTATAATACCTTTGCAAGAACCACAACATTTGCAAATAAAAATTATCATGCCAAGAACCAACCTACGAGAGTTGGGATGCTAGAAAAGTATGCATGAATGTTATACTTGTTACCGAGATAGCAATGGTGTGATGTAGTAGATAAGAGTTCGCCGGTCATCCTAGCTTGGCTCCAATAATCATATGGTGATACACCTTCCTTATAAACAAGACAAGCATCCATTGCATCTCCAATGTACCTAAGACATCATTCAAGTACATCTTGGTCCCCAAACTTATTGGGTCCAAAGTGGTTAGACTAACCACAATACATATGATAGACTCCATAAAAATATGTGCATAGTTAAAGATGAAATTTGAATTTCATGCACATCTTAGCCATTTAGGATTTGATGGAGTATAACATATATATTGGATCAAAGAAAGCAACTAAGATACAAAAATAAGCATAAAGAGAATATGCATGCACCTATCTTTCAAGATCCAAAGAAGATACGATTTAGACAAAAACACCAAGAATACAAGGAGGTATAAAGGTGTGGCAAAACACATTATTTGTCCAAATGACATCAAGGGAACAAATCAACAAATGATTTATTCATAAAATTCAACAAATGAACCTAACAACTTATTGAGCATGAAAGAATAAATAAATAAAAGCATGCTCAACAATTTATCTCATTCGAGCAAATAAATCATAGAAGAAGGAATGAGATAACTAACTCCCAAAAGAGCAAGGTTCCAACAAATAAACCAAACCCTCTACACTTTCCACAATGGCACAAGTACCTAAAAAAAGGTTTGTCTTACAACAACACACACTTGATGGGGATCAAGAGATGAGACAAAGTCAAGCAAAAAGATCCTCAAGAAGGCAATAAGACAATGGGAGTCAAAAAGATTTCTTGGCAAGAAATATGGGCAATAAGAGGCAAATTCCAAGGTGAAGATGATCTAGAGGAATTACCACGCATATATACGAATACCAATTGTCAAAGACAAGAAGTTCATATTGGAATTATTTTCCGGTGGTGTATTGCAAAGATATTCAAGATCAACTTCACAATAAAAGGCATATGGTTAAATATTCAAATTAAGCACCATGCACGAAAAAGGATTCTTGGTAGCTCCAAAAATAGTCAAACAATCATGCAAAGCAATGATTAGAGTAACTAGAAGCAAACGGCTTCCTACTTATGATATATATATAAATATATTTGAGTGAAACCGCACCAAGAATTCTTACTCAAACCAAGACAAAAGAAATGAGCTATAAAATCTTTTAAGAAAGAGCGGAGCTTGTTTGAGCAAACATGCCACCTAGAAACAAGATAATTAACAATATCAACACTAAGTGGCAAAACCTCAAAAGTTCACATTTCCTAGGATTGTGATATGCACAAGGCATATTACTCCCCGATAATGTGATGTTCCATTAATCACTCAATAAGAGCCAAATAAGATACCAACAAGATGCATTAGAGGCTCAAAGCAAACACACAAGTATATGATGTGCCAAACAACCAACACCTACTTGAATGCACAAGTTAAGAAGGTGTAAGGAACAACATATACAAACACATACTTGGTACAAAACCAAAACATGCAAAGGGGCAAGTAACTTACAATGTAGAGAGGTTAAGTACAAGTTACCGCAAAGAGGCACATTGGATATAAGATGATAGTGTCAATGAATTGGCTTGATGAAATAAAATTAATGAAGATCCCTTAATTCTTCATGAGGTAGCCAAGTCTCCAATGCCCTCCACAAACACCTATTGATCAAGTTTTAGCTTGTTGGTCCCCAACCAAGTTGGGTCCTAAGAGGTTAGTAACAATAGGCTTGGCAACCCAAATGGTTCTTTTCTTGACACCACTTTGAGTTCCAACAAACTTGGCAAACACATTGCCATCCTTATCTTTCTTAAGAGAATAATCATCATCAACAATGATAGGATTAGATAAGGTACCGCTTAAGCATGAAGAAGCAAAGTGCCCCTTCTCACGGCAAATATAGCAACAAGTGCTTCCCTTTCTCTTCTTCATTGATTTCTTGATTTGGGAAGCTTCATCTTGTTTCTTCTTGGGAAGTGGCCTATCTTCAACTTGAGGTCGAACTTGAGCTTGACCTTGTGCCCGCTTCCCTTGTTGCTTCTCACTCAAGTGCTTCTTCTTCAATGGGCAAGATCTCACATGATGCCCTTTAATCTTGCACTTGAAGCAAACAATCTTGGCCAAATTCTTGACTTGGTCTTGGCCCTTCTTCTTCTTGTTGCTCTTGGACTTGTTCTTGTTATTGGAGTTGAATCCAAGTCCACTCTTGTCATTAGGGGATTTTTGCACACTCAAAATATTATTGGAGTTGAACAACATCTTTATTTCTTCTTCTTGATCATATTGGATTCATCTCTTCTTGTTCAATGATCTTGATGCCAATACTTAAGATATATTATTATCTTCATGGCATCCAAGCCTTGAATCCAACACATGGACTTCAAGCAATTCCTATGAACAATTCCTTCACAAAAAGCTCAATGAGAATATTAGTCCATAGGGATTGTCATTAATTACCAAAAACACACTTAGGGGCAATTGACCCTTACAAAGAGCTTCCAGGTTGGTGACCTAGTGTGGAAGGTAATCCTGCCAGTTGGTTCAAAAGACAGGAAATTTGGCAAATGGTCTCCGAGCTGGGAGGGTCCTTTCAAGGTCATGAGAGTAGTTCCTGGAAATTCATATTTGGTTGAATCTATGGAGGGAAATTTATTACCTCGAGCTCTCAATGGAAGATATCTAAAGAAGTTTTACCTGAGCGTGTGGCAAGAAGCTTAAACACACATATGGCCGATATACAATTATCGCCCTTAGCATACATGGCCGATATAGAGTTATCGCCCTAAGAACAGATGGCCGATGGAGTGTTGACATCGTCCTTAGACAAAATGTGGTGCAAGTTATTTTTCGGCACGCAAGTATTGCCGAAAAACAGGGGGCATGTGTTGACAACCGTTTTTGGCTTACAAAGAAGATACCTTAAGATGGCCTCAAATGAGAAAATAATAGTTGAGAAAGTTGTGCGTCTCGTCGAAACAAGCAACTTTGGTTTTTGGATCATCTCAATCCGAGGTCACATGCAATTTCTAGGGTCAAACAAAAAAAGCTGGAACAAAGGCTAGCTAGTACAAGTACTAGCGAATTTCTGTAATTTCGTAGCCCAAAGCCGAGGCTGACTAGTAAAAGTACTAGTCGCCCTCTGTATATGCCGAAATCAGATAAAATTTAGAAATCGATGGAAAAGACCCTTCAGACTATCTCGGATGGAAAAGTGGCCAACATGAAAGTTCTTCGTTTTTTCGAGACGAACAACTTTGTAGTTTACGGGATTTCGATCCGAGGTCGTTTACTGCCTCAAAACAGACCCGGAATATACAGACAAGTTTTTGACCGAACAGTTTTGGAAAGTTCGGACCCACCCATCCAAATTCGACCCAAACTAGGGTTTTGGACGTGAATCCAGCCCTCTTTCTTGCACGGGAAGTCCAGCCGCTCCATATATACATGAGGGGTGACGGCCGATTGAAAAACAACACACAATCGCAAAAACCAATCTACAAACCTCTATTTTTTCTCTCTCGCCCTTGTTTTCTGCTCATCGTTCGTCGGTGTTCTTCGTGTTGGAGAGCTTCGATCTGCGAAGTCCTAGGGGCGGGCGAACCGACCTAGGGCAGCCCATCACCGCCGTGCGCCCAAACGGGGTCTCTCCCGGGCGTGTGGGGTTTCGGGTCTTCAAAAGAGCTCGCCGGATTGTCCTGCGTATCGCGCTTCCGGCTAGCCTCCTCCGGCGACGTGTCCTGCGTATCGCGCTCGACGTCGGAGGTACACGGTGACGTGTTCGTGTGCGAACACTAAGATTGCTTAATGAGCCTTTGAAAAAAATCATGCATTGTTTTTATTATACGGAAGCATTTATTTGGTTTTCTCGTTGATGCTTTATTTGGGTTAACTTGGCGCATGCTTAGAACATGTTTGACCCTTACAAAGTCGCCATAAGCCTTTATGATCATTTGGTTTTCGACTTGTGATGCCATTTTATGCTTCTCTTAATGATGTTTTGTCGCTATGCATGATATGGCCGTTATTGCTCTCTTAGTTGGTCGCTGATGGTGCGGTGTTGATGATGTAAATAACCGACCAGTTGGGAACCCCGAGAGAAGGTGTGATGAGCACAGCAGCAAGTTTTCCTTCAGTTATGAAACCAAGGTAATCAATCCAGTAGGAGAGAGCCAAACTTAAGAAGGTGATGCTTGCTAGCTTCGCGACACTCCGGACAATAGCGCCAGACAACTTGTTGGTGTGTCTTCACCTAGCAGCAATATGAAACCTGCACACAACATAAACAAATACTTTGCTCCCAACTTACGATGATGTTGTCAATCTCACCGGTTTGCTGTAAACAAAGGAATGAGCGTATCGAGTGGTAAAAGGATAATAGTTTGCAAGTAAAAGTAAACAGTGCGAGTAAAGTAAACGGTAAAGCTATGTAAAGGAAATTGGACCGGGGTCCACAGTTCACTAGTGGTGTCTCAAATAAGATAAATAAAGCATGCTGGGTAAACAAATTACAGTTGGGCAATTGATAGAGTAAAGATAACGTACATACATTACGAGGATCACTATGAGGCTTACTCTGGGCATTACGACAAAATACATAGACCGTAATCCAACTGCATCTATGACTAACAATCCACTCGCGGGGAATCGTCCGAGGACCCCTTGAGTATTAAGTTGCGAACAAGAGATAATCGTATTAAGCAAAGTGCATAATGTAAACAAAGCAAATGTCCTTAGACACAAGAATGTTGTTTTCTCCCTAGTGGCAATAGAATATCTACAACCTTAGAGGTATCTGTCACTCCCCCAGATTAAATAGAGGCATGAACCCAACTATCGAGCATAAATACCCCCTCTTGGAGTTACTAGCATCTACTCGGCCAAGATAGCTACTAGCAAAGGAAAGAATGCAAGATCATAAACAACATAGAGATAACATAAAATATAATTCAGCACATCAACTTGACATAGTACCAATACTCATCGGATCCCAACAAACACAACATGTATGATTACATAAAGATGATCTTGATCATGTAGGGCAGCTCATAAGATCTAAACATGAAGCACATGGTGGAGAAGACAACCATCTAGCTACTGCTATGGACCCATAGTTCAAGGTAGACTACTCACACATCAATCTGGAGGCGACCATGGTGGCGTAGAAGGCCTCCGGTAGGGATTCCCCTCTCCGGCAGGGTGCCGGGAAGAGCTCCTAGATCCTCCCAATCTCGATTCGACGATGGCGGCGGCTTGCAGTATGTTTCTGGGAAAAACAATCCGTCCCTTAGGTTTTTCCCATCGAGGGGACTTTATAGGCGAAGGGGCGTCGTCAGGAGGTGGGCCAGGCGGCCTCACCATGGGTGGGCGTGGCCAGGGGCTGGGCCGCGCCCCCCCTGTGGTGTGGTTGGCCTCTGGCCCCCTCCGTCTCATCTTCGGTCTTCGTGAAGCTTCGGTAAAAATAGGAGGTTCGACTTTTGTTTCATCCAATTCCGAGAATATTTCCCGTGTAACTTTTCTGAAACACAAAAATAGCAAAAAACAGGGAACTGGCACTATGGCATCTTGTTAATAGGTTAATTCTGGAAAATGCATAAAAATGCCACGAAGTGTAACAAAACTCAAAGCAAATGGTGTAAGAACAAGCATGGAGCATCAAAAATTATAGATACGTTTGAGACGTATCAGTCGCTCCCAGTCTTTTGCTAGCCCTCATTTTGTACTGAGTATGAGCTCTACTCGTGCATCCAACTCTCAAAAACTAAGTTATTCCAATGTATCTACCATACATACATATTAGCCATTTGCTATTCCAAGTACATTTGACTTGCTTTTATCTATCCTTCGAATTAAACTCTTTTGGTGTTATGCGAAAATTAGTCAGTAAAGCTCTCACAAACCTGATGGCACACTTTACTTTTCCCGCTTTAATTTTTTTGACATTGTGGCTCTTTTATGTTGACGTTATGCTTGCAAGTTGTAAGTTGGAAATTAGCCATACCATGCCGTCATGGGGTAAGCTTTCAACATTGCACTTTCTCTTATTTGAGTTGATATCGTGATCTTTTGTTTATGGATACTCGCGATGTGAAATAAGTTGGGAATCTTGCTAGATCATGGAGTTTGTATATGTGTTAGAGAAACGCCTGGGCCGCTAATCTAAGCCATGCATCATTCATGGTGGAAATTTACAGCATGCCCATAGTGGACATTCGATGATGCATCTCAAAATAAAAAGCTATACCAATGGTAAATAAAAGAGATGCCGAGGTGTTTATTGTCTGTTTGTCCTGTCATTTTGATGTGGGCTTGTTCCATGTCATCGGGCAAGGAGGTGCCCCGTTGGCGGTTCTCGATGATACGTGTATACTTGCAATGACAAGAGCTTGCTTGGGATCCTAAGTCGAGTAGCATGAGGTTTGGGTATTCGTACTTCACAGGACACGAGGTTTTCAACTTATGATTTGTCAAGCATATGCTCATAATTGTTCTTGCATTAACTTTAACCATTCAAGATGCCTATGATGGGGGCAATGAGAGCTCAAAGCTAGTAAGTACCATAATTTTTGAAGGTTTATAAAACTTGCAATCACTGCTTCCCTCTGCGAAGGGCCCTTCTTTTACTTTTATGTTGAGTCTCCACCTTCTACCTTTATGCATCGTCTAAGAGAGCATAGTTGCCATTCTTAGTTTAATATGCATTGTCCCAAAGTTTATCATTGATTGATTCATGATTACGGTTTCACTTGTTCTTAAATTATTTGTATATAGTCACCCTCTTAAACTTGAAGGTGTCCTATGCATTTATGTTTTGCTCTTCCATGAAGGACAAGCTGAAAACCATTTGCTATGTTTTTCCATATGATTTGAACACACGTTTGACTTTCATTGTTTCATTATTCATGATCTTTCGTTTGTGTTTCTTTTCACGTGTATACTGTATGGCCGGCTCGTGGCCCCTCTCTGTCTCCTCTTCGGTTCTCTGGAAGCTTCGGTAAATTTTTGGATGTTCGGCTTTTGTTTCGTCCAATTCCGAGAATATTTCCTGTGTAACTTTTCTGAAACACAAAAACAGCAGAAAACATGGAACTGGCACTGTGGCATCTTGTTAATAGGTTAGTTCCAGAAAATGCATAGAAACGCCACGAAGTGTAACGAAACACTAAGCAAATGGTGTAAAAACAAGCATGGAGCATAAAAAATTATAGATACGTTTGAGACGTATCACTAAGTGATAACAATAATAATAACGAGACTTGCATCCTTTTGTATTCGCACACATCTATGGGTAAAAGGGGAGCATGTACTTGGGACCAAGTAACAAAGAAATGGCATGCCAAGTAATAAGCACCCTTTAAGGTATATCATTCTTAACTTCATGTCTTATTACATGTTGCCCGTATGAAAGTTATCATAATAACATGGCAACTGTGTGTGCATCTTTATTTATGATTACCACTACTGAGGGAGAGAGAGGGAGAGAGAGATTAATAGAACCCATGAACCTAGCGCCCATTGTTACCAAAGCACAAATTTAGTCCCATCCCATCCTAACCATTGTTGAGGATTGAGACATATTTGAGTTTCCTTTACTTGTATTACTTCCTTGCTACAATCATCAAATCAATCTTACTTATTTCACTATTTTGTGTAGTGCATAGATAACTAGAATTGTGATCGTCTAGTTTGAGAGGATAAATTGCTTTATCTTCTTGCTCCTACGGTTCGATACACCTTACTTCCATATTGGTAGATGCTACACCTATCCCCTGCACTTGGGGTTTATCACTCCCGTTCAAATATTTTCTTGCAGCTCAAGCCACGACCACGTCTGACACCACAAGCAAATCCCAAGCCATCACCTCCTCACTAGCGCAAACCTTAGTTTGACTCTAAAAGTTTGTTCTGGCTGCCTCCACGCGAGATAATGCAGATGCAAGGGGGTGAAAACCACAATAAATGTTTCCTGCACGTATGGGTCTAGGTATGTATTCTTCTATCTTTCTGTTTCATATCATTTTTATAATATGTAATTTGGTTTTTTTATTACAAATATGGCCTTTTTTGGAAACTTATCCCACATCTGACCCCTCCTGGAAACTATTTCATTGTCTGACCCCTCCGTTTGGCGCCATCATGATCAGCGCGGAAGTCGTGCATCTCAGCGCCATATGGACGTGGCGCCGAATGCCTTGGCCGTGGTCCCAGAAAATCTAACGTGGCAAGTTTGGCGCCACCAAGGATGGTGCTGATGATGTGGAGAAGCAGGATTCAGTCTCCCTAGGTCGACGCCATTGATACGTCTCAAACGTATCTATTATTTTTGATGCTCCATGCTTGTTTTTACACCATTTGCTTAGTGTTTCGTTACACTTCGTGGCATTTTTATGCATTTTCCAGAACAAACCTATTAACAAGATGCCACAGTGCCAGTTCCCTGTTTTCTGCTGTTTTTGTGTTTCAGAAAAGTTACACAGGAAATATTCTCGGAATTGGACGAAACAAAAGCTAAACATCCAGAAATTTACCGAAGCTTCCAAAGAACCAAAGAGGAGACGGAGAGGGGCCACGAGCCGGCCACACAATAGGGCGGCACGGCCCAGGCCCTGGTCGCGCCCCCTATGTGTGTGACCAGCCTGGTCCACTTCTGACGCCGCCCCTTCGCCTATAAAGACCCCCCGACGGGAAAAACCTAAACACCCGATCAATTTTCCAGAATATCGCAATCCGCCGCCGTCGTCGACCCGAGATCGGGAGGGTCCAGAAGCTCTTCCCGGCACCCTGCCGGAGAAGGGAATCGCCACCGGAGGTCTTCTTCATCGCCATGCTTGCCTCCAGCGCGATGAGTGAGTAGTCTACCTTGGACTATGGGTCCATAGCAGTAGCTAGATGGTTGTCTTCTCCACCATGTGCTTCATGTTTAGATCTCGTGAGCTGCCTTACATGATCGAGATCACCGTTATGTAATTCTACATGTTGTGTTTGTTGGGATCCGATGAACATTGGTGTTATGTTGAGTTGATGTGCTGAATCATATATCTTATGTTATCTCTATGTTGTTTATGATCTTGCATGATCTCCGTTGTTAGTAGCTATCTTGGCTAAGTAGATACTAGTGACTCCAAGAGGGGGTATTTATGCTCAATAGTTGGGTTCATGCCTCTATTAAATCTGGAGGAGTGACAGAAACCTCTAAGGTTGTAGATGTGCTGTTGCCACTAGGGAGAAAACAACATTCTTATGTCCAAGGGCATATGCTTTGTTTACATTGCACACTTTGCTTAATGCAGTTATCTGTTGTTCGCAACTTAATACTCATGGGGTGTTCGGACGATATCCCCGTGAGTGGATTATTAGTCATAGATGCAGTTGGATGGCGGTCTATGTATTTTGTTGTAATGCCCAGAGTAAATCTCATAGTGATCCTCACGACATATGCATGTTATCTTTATTCTATTAATTGCCCAACTGTAATTTGTTTACCCAGCATGTGTTATTTATCTTATGGAGATACACCACTAGTGAACTGTGGACCTCGGTCCAATTTCCTTTATATTGCTATCACCTGTTTACTTTACTTGCATTGTTTACTTTACTCGCATACTACTATTGCTTTTCACTCGATACGCTCATACCTTTGTTTATAGCAAACCGGTGAGATTGACAACCTCATCGTAAGTTGGGAGCAAAGTATTTGATTGTGTTGTGTGCAGGTTCCACGTTGCTACTAGTTGAAGACGCGCTAACACATTATCGTTAACGGCGCCCTTGTTGGAGTGTCACTAGGCTAGCAAGCATCACCTTCTGGAGTTTGGCTTTTTCCTGGACTGACAAACCTTGGTTTCTTACTGAGGGAAAATTTGCTGCTGTACTCATCATACCTTCCTCTTGGGGTTCCCAACTGGACGGTGAAATTACATCAACATTGTGCCGCATCAGCCATCTTCCTTGGCACCGACCCTAGGGTTTCTTACTCAGTGGATGCGCTTCCCAGATTCACTTGTCTTCATTTCCTTTCTACTCCTTAGCCGTCGCTCGAGCTCTCTCTCTCTCTCTCTCTCTCTTGCTCTCCTGTCTCGCTCCCTCCCATCCAAATCAACCCAAAACCGCACCATTTCTTCAATCTAGACCATGGGAAGTCTTCTTAGAGGTAATCTCTCTCAACCCCTCTTTGTTTCCACCAATTTGTTTGTGAATTTAGATCTCATTTCTTCAAATTATTGTTGAACCCCAGATATGGTCATTTAGATTGATTTGAATTGGTGGTGATTTTGTAATGAATTAGTACTTATTATGCATGTTTGTGTATCACATTAATAATGCCATTTGGAGCATATGTATATATGGAATACATAATAAGCCGGTTGGAATACAATTATACAACTTACTATGTATGTATATTTCTATATGTTTTCTAGATTCTCCGGACATTTGGGTACCAACTGCATGCCTAATGAAGTTTGCAGAAACAACCAAAGGAAAGTATCCAAATATATCATGCAAAGATGCTTCGGTGCCACCAAGATATCAAGTACCAAATTGTTGGTGTGGCAAGCCTTGTGAAATCACCCAATCTAAACACAAGGCTACTACGGGCCATGAATACTATTGTTGCCGCGATCAACACGTGAGTGTTCTTATCTCGTCCTAGAGTTCTGTTCATATATTGTGCATAATTTATTTCTTATTGTGTAAATATTGTTTAATAGGAGTATTGTAAATGCTACTTTTTCCAATGGATCAATGGCCCTAAGTATTTTGATGACTATCTTCTCTCTCCATATGTTGATATTCTTCTTAAGAAGATAGAAGCGAAAAGTAAGAAATAAGAAGAAGATAGAAGCAAAATGGAAGAAAGAAAGAGGAAGCAATGGGAAGGGAAGAGAAGAGGAGGAAAGATATCAATGATATAGCAAGGAGTGGATCAAGAAGACAAACATGAACTGGGGCCTTTCGAATCATTAGCATATCTATATTGTGAGATCATGTTGTATGCTTGTTTGTAATGTGGAACTTGATGTTGTGCCATGTTCCTGTAGGTACTATGGGAGTATCTTCCATTATTGTAATGACTCCTATGTGATGATGTAGTAGATGAAATATTTGCACTTCATATTGTTTACTACTACAATGCATTTTATGAACTGAAGAAAAAATGCTAGACTATTACAATTATTTGTTGAACCTGACAACATGACAATGATGGTGCTTGGGCAATCGATACCATTTACCCATCTAAATCGACGATACAAGAGCGCCTTTTGGAAAGAAAAGCTAGATTGCGATGAAATAAATTTGTCTGGCAATATACAAATTAATTCTGAGGAGGGTTTCTCCTATTAGCAATCTTTCTAGCACACCATGCCTCGTAAGCCGCCTGGTTGTTCTCTCGATGCTCTTTCTTTGTTTTCTCCGCTAGCTGCTTGGCCTCTTTTTTTCCACGCATGCTTCCCCATATGCATCGGCTTGGTCAGCCTCCCTAACATCCTTGAACTCATGAATACTAGGATGCCTACTAAACACCTTCACATATGCATCGGTCTCCTTCTCGGAAAACTTTGGAACCGGAGGTTCCTCATCCAAGTCATCCTCATACATAGCATCACTTAGATCTTCTTCTACATTTAGAACATGATGATCCTCATCGAAGTCCCCTGCATAAGCATCTTCATACTTCTCGTCTTCATCATTTGGAGCATCAAATGTATATGGATCTCCGTCTAGCGAAGAGGATGCAACCAATGGTACACAAGGCAATGATGGAATGTTCAATTGCTCAAGAGCAACAAAATCTTCCTCAATCGCCTCTAAGTTTTTCACATTTTTTCTCCTCAATTATTGCTTCTATCGGTCAAAGAGGACAAAGCAACACGATAGTCATGACTTGGCATATTTTTTCTTTGAATAGCCCTTGCTTTCTCCTCCATTATCTCCTCCAGGATATCTTCATCATGTCAAATTTCTAACTCCCATGAAGGTGGTTGGCTAGGACCCGCATCATAGACATCCTCAAAACGGACATCATTGCATCTTTTAATAATGGTGAGACGCTTGTTCAGGTCGATGAGAAGATGGGCTCAACAGGTGACCTTTACAGAAGTGACAACCAAAGATTTGATTTCGAAGTTGCCAACAAGCTCTTTGTATACATCCTACTCATCGGTGCCGTTGATGGGTATCATCTAAGTAAAAGACCTAGATCCACCGGCATTGTATCTTCCTTCCAAGACAATTTCATCACCTATGTCATTCCATCCATTTGCCGCTTTGTCCTTCAAAGAAACCTCATCGAAACTAGGACTATGCGAAAAGAACAACACTTGGCTAGTCATATCAACAAACTCAACCCCACAACCCATGGACACAACACTCCCACCGTGATGCACATGAAGAACTTTGGAATATGCCATCTATATTCACAACCAAAAGATAAACCGGTACCCATTAGCAAATGCAATTTACGACAATACTCGGCAAAATATCAAGTAATATCACTACCCAGACTACATGCAAATTACCTAACATACCAAACCATTTCTAAAAAGTAAACTACAATGCTAGCTATCACATCAAATTCTATCTAACAATGCAAGCTAACATAATACAAATAGCAAAATATCCAAATAATTCTGCCCAGATTATACACTCAATCTGCAATACAACCTATTGCAATAAACCATCAATTTTGCACAAAAAATGATAACAATAGAGAGGGAGGGAGGCAGGGGAATGGGCCAAACCTCTCCCTACGAAGGGGTGGTTGGGGGAGCTCGGGATGGAACAGAGGTCGGCGTGGGAGGGGCTCGGAGATGCGTACAGAAGCTGGGGACGGAGCAAGCGACCGCGGATGGAGACAGGAAGGTGGACCGAGGCACGGTAAGGGGCACCACCGCCATGGAAAGCCGTACCGGACGGCTTCCCGACGTGGATAAGGGGGGAGACGACGAGCAGCGGGCGGCGATGTCGTGCAGGGTGGTAAAAAATGTCAAATGGTGTGAATAGATTGGGGGAAAGGAGCGCTTCCGCTGAGTAAGTAACCCTAGGGTCGGCGCCAGGGAGGATGACACCGACCTAGGGAGACTGAATCCTACTTCTCCATATTGTCGGCGTCATCCTTGCGATGCCAAAATTGCAACGTCAGATTTTCTAGGACCCCATCCAATGCATTCGGCGCCACATCAATATGGCATCGAGATGCATGACTTCAGCGCCGATCGTGATGGCGCCGAACGGAGGGGCCAGACAACGAAATAGTTTCCAGGAGGGGTCAGATGTGGGATAAGTTTCCAAAAAAGGTCAGATTTATAAAAAAACATAATTTGGTATAAATTATTGCACCCCACAGGAGAGGAACATCACGATACTGTGTTAGGATCCGCGTGGTTAAGTGAGTCTGACATCAACCCTGACGACTACGGGACTGGATCCTCTAACGTCTTGAAGAAATGTCATTGCCTAACTTTCCTTCTTCTAAATCTTATAATTAAGCCCAAAATTAGTTAAATTAATTTGCATAATTTAAATTTATGTTATGCATTTGAAGTAATTTCATCCAGTCAAAATTATGGTATAATAAAATTTAGTTTGATTTTATATCTATAATAATTACATATAATAATTAATTAGTGTATATAACAGGGTACTTATGCTATAGTAACCTGACTTCACTTTGTTATTTTTCCTGACTTCTATTGTAGACGTTAGAGGATCTGGTTTTGACGACCACACGAACCAACATGTCTTTGGTGACATGTCTCAGACTCCACCATTGCCACCCACACAGGACACACAACCACTTACCACGGGGTGACGAGCAGGAGTACAACCTTCCTCCATGGAACCGACGTCCACCCCACCGTAGGTACTCGCCTTTTGGTCCTCGTCAGCGGAGAGGGAGGACCCGTGCTCATAGAGAGGACAAATACTTCTCTCCATGTTTTAGACATATTTTTATCTATATATATTTGTTTTAAACTTTTACCTATGTATGGGACATATTTGTATATATGTTCTCATGAGGCATATGAGCGAGACAATTTTTCCATTTATTACGAAGCAACAATTTTTATAACGAATCTACACAATTTCCATTTTAATATGGTACAATTGAAAGTAAGATACATTTAAATGTAGAATTTAAAATACTGCTACTTTAATTATACAACTGGTTGCGACAATTAAGATACTAGGACATAAGTCTACTTAGTCTAGCGTGGATAGGACTCACAAGCCCTTTCTCTCTCTACCTCTCTGCCTCACGGGAATGCTTGTGCTACTATTCCTCCTCCCCCTCCATGCAGAGTCTAGCTTCTTTGTTTTTCCGAGATATCTACTGAAAGAAACATCATTCGCCAAATCGCAATGGGTGGATCATGCTAATAATTGGCACTCATGAAAAACTTCATGCCGAAGTAATCAGAAAAATTTTGTCACCTCCCTCACCTTCCAGGGATCGCCTCACCAACACCGCCCGACTGACATGCGTGGGGGAAACCTCACATCCTTCATCTTCATCGGTCTACTAGTTTGTTCCGACCAAGGCAAAATCATTGCCAGTCATACAATTGGGGAACAAAGAGAGCAACAGAGAAGTTTGCTTGAATAAAGAATGAAGAGGAGATTTTATAGGCTCTGATCAGTGGTGTCATTGGACAAAATTTGAGTAGGAACAATGTGTCAGAAAACTGAACAAGAATGGTGGGCGGGAAGATTGAACAGGAACGGTGGGCGGGAATATCCGCAGATGGAACGAGTATCGGTAAAAAAACATGGATGCGGGTGGCGATCATCTCTTTTGGCGCCAAATTTTTTTTGTCCCAAAAGGCAGAAGAAACGGACATATTGTCTTTGAAGTAGATGAAAGGGCTAATCCTCCTTCTAGCAGGTGACTGCATGCACTTATTGTTTATGCCATGGACGACAAGTCCTATCGTCGTTGCCTAAAAATAAGTATAATAAAGTACAATCAACATGATGCTATAAGGATTTAAATATTATATTTATGCTAAGTTAGATGAAAGAGAAGAAGAGAGAGAAGAGAAGCCGACTGTAGAATAAGAGCCAGCTACAACACGGACTCCTAGGTACTTTGTGATAATATGATGTGGGCTAGCTATTTATATAACAATACATATTTATACCTAACTATTATACATGTTAGCTATAGATAACCTGGCACTACCTTATTATATACGTATTATATATGAAAATATTTTTATTTTATTAAAGATCCATATTTACGTATGTGCAAAGTTTTGTGTTTTTCGGCAGGCTCTACATAAGTCCAAAATGCCATGTCGTTGTCGCCCAATGCTCCAAGGGGATCTATCAACACATTTCGTAGCAATCGTGCGAAGTATCATTAGTTACAAAAGATTGACAAGTAATCACTAAGGGTCCTTAAGCATGAATATTGGGCCACAATTTGTTTTTGATATGTTGAAACACAGTTTGTTTTTTAAGAAAGTACCTGCAAAGTTGGGCCATATTGTACTAATGATTACATATATATTGATAGATACTAAGTTCAAATGGATTACTCCTTACATTATGTATATTATTTTGTGGTATTTATTGAAACAACATGGCATTGCACGTGCCATGCTAATATTTGTTTTGGATGTGTCACCAAATAAGATAGGCGAAACTAAGAAATGCATGTGGGATGTGAAAAATGATTTCCCTAGAAAAAGTCATTAGTTGTAAGAATTACTTGATTCTTGTATATAAAATTGCAAAAATCATTAGTTCTCTAGACTTTTGAGTGCTACCATTTGTTGATGCTTGAAGATTGTTGGCACGGAGTGGGATGAGGAACCATGAGTTTTGAACCTTCATTTTTAGTGTTGTCATATTTAGATTGGATTTGGAAGGTGATGAGGAAAAGGTGGAAATGGACATCATATGTTTCATGTTGTGTATGGTGCATATGAATGGAAAAGAAATTTTCTTTGCCTCATTGTCAAGTCTGGCAGCAGTCTTCCCCCTCCTCGCCAGCGTGGATGAAAGAACCGACATGAGAGATTGCATAGATAATTTTGGCTAACATTAACGAGCACTAGGCTTTGGGATTTTTGAGAAGGAAAGAAGGGGGTGTTAGGACGCTACAATATATTGCTATTGAGCGATTGTATAGTCGTGCTTTGCACGTGTACACTTACTAGTAAGTCCAAAATGCCATATCGTTGCCGCCCAATGCTCCAAGGGGACCTATCAACACATTTCGTAGCAATCGTGCGGAGTATCATTAGTTACAAAAAGATTGACAAGTAATCACTAAGGGTCTTTAAGCATGAATATACAGTAATTACCTCCTTCAGATCTCCCGTCTCACACAAAAAAGCAGAATCTCTGGTTTTGCTCTCTACAATTCAATCAAATCTACACTTACCATTACTCACAATGCAGGCAATCGGCAATTCATATCAAATCTACACTTACCATTACGCATAATGCAGGCAATTAATCGGCAGTTCATATCAATTAAATCTACGATTTCCTCTATTCAATCAAGTCTGCACTTACCGTTACTCACAATGCAAGCAATCAGCAGTTCATATCAAAATCTACACTTACCATTAGGCATAATGCAGGCAATTAATCCGCAGTTCATATCAAATAATTACTTGCCCCATTGGTCTGCCCATTTGCCGTATTAATACTACCCCTGCACCGCACCATCGTCGATCATACACTGCAAGCGACAGTATAGCTAATATACTGAATAGTTAAGGTAGGCGACAATGGCGGGGCACGCTGTTTTGCTCGTCGGCTTGGTCCTGACGGCACAGCTGTGCGGGTGCACGGCGGACATCGGAGGCGGCGGGTTTAGCGTGGAGATCATCCACCGGGACTCCGCCAAATCTCCGTTCCACGACCCGAAGCTCACCGTGTTGGACATAATTCGTCATTTGGGACTAACATAAACATGTGCTGATCACCAAAGATTGCACCTAATGGTCATTAGCAGAGAGGGATTAGGGTTAACTCACGGATAGATGGAGAATTCCCTCGACTGCTAGATGCAAGCATGGTTGCAGGCATGGTGTAGCCCATCCTGATACAAAGAGGCCGCCAGCACTACCCTCCTGGTGGCCGGCGGTGGTCGTCGGTCTTCTGATCCCAGCAGCCCCCTTTTAGGATCGGTAGTTTAGAAGTCTGGGGAGATTAGTCCCGTACGTGTGTATATCCCTTAGAGAGACTCGACCTCCTCTTTATATATGTGGTGCTGTGGGACCAGGGACCGAAACCAGTTGGTTTTTTTTTATTGGGGTGCCCCGATCAGGCACATTAGTTACGTATACGAAGGGGTCCAGAACGTTGGTTCATGGACCACTTCCCTAACGTTCTTTGACTCTGTCCTTTCTTCAGTTAACCTTTTAATTTCAGTTAAACTGACAGATCAACCAACATTCTCCCCCTTGATCGTTAGTTTTAACTTCATTCGCCCATTCTCCATAGGAATAATATATCAAAATGAGGCGTTACAATAGCTAATGAAATGCTATAGAAACTCAACACTTATGACATACCAGCCTATTTAGAAATGGATAACATTTCACTTAATGGGAGCGGTTCTTTTAACAGTCCATAATTCCAGGATCATAATCCCATGCCGGCAACATAATCACAAAAATGGGTGGTAAGCCTTCGATAGACGGATCCGAAACAAACTTATATGCTTATCATCAAAATTTGATCCTGGATTCTATCTTTCACAACATGAAACGTATTGTCAATGGTCTTGGCAACACCATTTAACTTGTTGTTACTCGCATAGAAGATTACATGTTCATAATGCAGTAAGTTTTGAAATGCTTTCTGCCACCTTAATTTTGGGAAATCCTAATTGACATACAACCTGCCCGATAGCCTCTTAACATGCCACATAATAGTTTGCATCATTGTTGATGCATCAATGTCATTTTGGAGCTTTTCCACGATATAGCTCTATATGCGAGGGTGAGGATTTAACATGACGTGGAAACTTTAATATCCACATACCTCGCAAAAACCAATGTCTGAATAACCCACAATATTGAGGATACCAGACTTATTCTTGAGCATGTAAACCTTATTATCTTGCATGAAGTGCAAGACTTTTCGGCGGCTTTTCCAGTGGTCCATTTCCGGACTTATTTCATATTTGCCAATTATCCCGATCATACATAGGGCGTGTTCATACTTGAATACACATGTGCTTCTAACAACTGAAGCATAAGGAACCGACATTATCTGGCCAATTTAAAATAGTTCCTTTGAACACTGATGTGTCCACCTTTATCCCCTTAACTTTAGCAGCAGGTAAGATAGAATATTAGCGCGTAATATTTTCTTTCATACTCTATCAACATATGTCATCATAATTAGACGTATACTCCTTTTGGACCTATATCTTGGTGATCCTCAATACAACAAAGTACAAGGCATCGCTAGGATCATATATATCATAATTAGAAAGAATAGAAATCCATTGGTTCCCAAATAAGATTCTATCTTCATTAGGTAGTGAAACTTACTCCCCCTGATCATACATCTCATAATTTTCATCATATATGGTAAGAATCCACAAAGATGAACATTTACACACATTATTTATCATATGGGAACTGTTGAGGCTCAACATAGAGTGTTGCATTAGGATTTTCATAATCCTCAACTTACTTGATGCATGTGAACAAAGATCTATCGGAGTACTCCATAAGATTTTTGTTCATAAGCTCTAAGTTCTAGATGACCATTCTATTTTGGAGATCATGCCTCCAAAATCTTTATAACATGCATTTCAGTTCTAAACCATAACACTGTTGGGTAGAAGATGGAAAAGAACTTAAGGAAGTGTTACCCATGATTATAAATGACGTTGGTCAAAAATATAACCATAAGGCACCTGATACTGTCAAACTTGACACTTGAGTGAAGAGTGACACATGATTGTACATGACGTTGGTCAGAAATACAACCATAAGCCACACGCCACATAATCAATATTAGGTTGGCAAACTTGCCATTTTAACATCCATGTGTGTTTCATACCGTTCATAAGGGAGTAAACATGATAAAAGGAGTTTGAACATTTGTTTGTTTTTTCATTCATTCTCCAAATAAGACTTCTCGTTGGTTCCATCATACTCGGAGAATTAATACATGCACCATTCTAGTGTAAGAAAAGTGAGTACTATATCCCATATTAAATGAGACAAACCATTCTCCCCCTCGAAATGTGGTAAACATGACCACAATTTCGACGAGGTCTCATCATTCAACTTCTCTTACATATTGATTAATATGTCACAGAACACATAATTAATGCAAAAGATTCATTAATAACATAAAATCTTCTCACCTCATGGTGAGATTAACATAAAATAATACATTGCAAATAACCAAAAGGTTCATAAGAATAAACAAAATGTCATCTAATGTTCCATTCTTTATTGTCCTCATAGCAAAACCCCTCAAAAACTCGTCTTAACAAGTTTAAACATCTTTAAAGTGCTCCTCAATAGAAGCCAGGTACTCCTTGGCATACATTGAGTCGGGAATTGCATTCTTTATGTCAGAGGAGATGGTATTCTTCATGATAAGGAGTGAAACATGGTTCGATCTCTCCCATTCATTTGCTTTCAAGTTATACTTCTCCTTTGCTTCAACATAATCCTCAATAGGAACTTTCGGGGCATCTTCATCTAATGCATAGTGATAGTCAAGGATCTCTATCATCAAGAGAGTCCTTTCCTTCCATTTGAGAAAATCAGCCCCATTGTCCAAGTTAATGAACTCAAATTTGTAATCCATTGCTGAAATAAAGATGACATTTTATGAGCATTATCAAACGTAAAACTTGAATGATGTTAATCAAAACAAGTTAATCATGTTCTAATTTGTATCACCACAGGGGTTAAAACAGAAAAGAACATTATTCATAACATGACAATAATCAACGTTGGTCAGAATAATATCACATGCTCATAATTAAAATCTCTAATCAAAACTTCTCGTTGGTTCCATTTTGACTAGAGAAACATAAAATAACATTAATGGCCAAGTAACAACATAGTCAACATAAATCATTCTTCCGTAAACTTACACATTTATCAAACATGTTGAAGTTAGCATTGAAACTTTTAACAACATGGTACAAAAGTACCATCCATTTTGGACATTTATTACATCATGATTGATCAAATAATTGGTAAAACAACAATAGTCAATTAAATGACAGTACATTTCCATGATGACCACTAATATTCTCTAAATAGACAACACCATCTTCAAAGAATCAATATTATTGTGAGCCTTCATCACCTTCTGCCAGTGCATGCGAAAAGCACTAACATAACATTTTGTCGTACTGGCTCAACATTATAAGGTCGCATAGTGCGGTGCGGAAAACCGAACCATACGACCCTTAACATTATGTGGCCTCTCAGCCCATCAATATGATCACCATATTAAGGAATACCAAAATCATGAGATCAACATAAAATCATTAGTGTTGAGCACATCATTAAGAAATTAATTGTCATAGTAATGACAATATCATAAACTTTTTGCTCAAAAACAATTCAAAACTTCTAACAATTAACCATAATCATGCTCAAAAACAATATCATTTGTAACATTTAAAATTAAACCTTAAATGATATTAACTAAAGACCTTCATTAAAGCAAAGATGCCATATAAAATGCATCAACATAAAATTTAATAATAGTTACCAAAAACACCTTAATCACATGAAGAAAATTCCATATGAAAAACTTTAATTGTGCTCATAAACAATACACGTTATTTCACCACAAAATTAATCCGTTTCTCATTAAATATAAGCACATCGTTCTCATAATAAAAAAATACCCTTTTCATTGGTATTTAAAGTTATAGTCAACATGCAACATATTAAAAGAACAATAACATGTTTACTAATAATATTTTAGGCAGTAACTTTCTGAATTTAAAAACAGTGCACAAAACTGAAACATAAAAGAAACAACATAAAACTGTAAAATGCACTGAAAATAAACAAAAAAACTTCTGCAGCCCAGCAAAAAGCTAGGAAAAACCTACTATAGGCCGAAGCCCACCTTCAGATTCAGCCCAATAAGCCCCTTGGGCCCAACAACGTTCCCTCATCAATTCTGGCCGTTGGATTGAAGCAGACGGTCAAGATCTTCCCGGTTGGAACAAAGCCTACTGACCGGTGGGGAAAACCCTAGCCTTATCCATTTCCCTTCCTCCTCCCGATTTCTCCGCGTGAGACGAGACAGGCGACGCCGGAGGCGACCGCGCTGCTCCACGGCGGCCATGGCGGCGCGGTGGCTGCGCTCGACGGAGCCGCGTGCGAGGACTAGGTCCCGCGCGCTGCTTCACCGAGCGTGCCTACCGGCGCTGCCTTTCCTTTTCAGGCGTTCTCGGGTCGAGTGCTGCGGGGCTCGGCGGCAAGCCGGCGCAGCCATTTGGTGATGAAGACGGCGGGCGGCGTAAGGACACCGGCGTCTGCATCCATCCGCGCCTTTCGGCGCGTCCATCCATGCGCTCCTCGGGGAAAAGCGGCGGCGCAGCGCCATCGCCCTCGCACAGCGGTGCGTGCTGTGCGGCCCCCGGAGGGAGAGGCGACGAGGTGGAGATGCCGACGGTGAGCCGCCGGCCAGTTTGCGACGACGGCGACGGTGGCACGGAGGCCAGCGATGCGCGCGCGTCCATTCCGCGCGTCTTCTCCATCAGGAGTCGACGGCGTGTAGGCACCTCTACCTCTGCACTCCGACGAGCCAAAACTTCCGCTCGCCCTCTCCAGTCAGAGGAGGCGGCGTTGCGGCATCCTCACCCTCGCGCAGCGTTGATCTCTGCGCGGGCCCCGAAGGGAAGGCGACGACGCGGCAATAATTCGGTGAGCGCGGATCCCAGTTTAGGTTAGGGTTCATCATAACAATTTGGGGATTTTACTTCTTAATTGCTTGCACATGAATATCAGACCAAATTTAATTAACCGTACCATGAATTGTATCACAAAGCAAAACTTGATTGATTGAACTTGATCTCAAAACTTTAACAGTGCATGTTTGCTAAACAAACTAAGTCTGACCATGCTGAACATGGGCTAAACCGAGGCTAAAACAGAAACAAAACTTGCGGATACAAGATCCATGAGACATAAGCATGACTAACAGATCGAATTAGGGTTCCCTAATCGAAATTAACATACTTAGGGCAATTAAGATGATCAGATCAGCTCTGATACCATTGTTGGACATAATTCGTCATTTGGGACTAACATAAACATGTGCTGATCACCAAAGATTGCACCTAATGGTCATTAGCAGAGAGGGATTAGGGTTAACTCACGGATAGATGGAGAATTCCCTCGACTGCTAGATGCAAGCATGGTTGCAGGCATGGTGTAGCCCATCCTGATACAAAGAGGCCGCCAGCACTACCCTCCTGGTGGCCGGCGGTGGTCGTCGGTCTTCTGATCCCAGCAGCCCCCTTTTAGGATCGGTAGTTTAGAAGTCTGGGGAGATTAGTCCCGTACGTGTGTATATCCCTTAGAGAGACTCGACCTCCTCTTTATATATGTGGTGCTGTGGGACCAGGGACCGAAATCAGTTGGTTTTTTTTATTGGGGTGCCCCGATCAGGCACATTAGTTACGTATACGAAGGGGTCCAGAACGTTGGTTCATGGACCACTTCCCTAACGTTCTTTGACTCTGTCCTTTCTTCAGTTAACCTTTTAATTTCAGTTAAACTGACAGATCAACCAACATTCTCCCCCTTGATCGTTAGTTTTAACTTCATTCGCCCATTCTCCATAGGAATAATATATCAAAATGAGGCGTTACAATAGCTAATGAAATGCTATAGAAACTCAACACTTATGACATACCAGCCTATTTAGAAATGGATAACATTTCACTTAATGGGAGCGGTTCTTTTAACAGTCCATAATTCCAGGATCATAATCCCATGCCGGCAACATAATCACAAAAATGGGTGGTAAGCCTTCGATAGACGGATCCGAAACAAACTTATATGCTTATCATCAAAATTTGATCCTGGATTCTATCTTTCACAACATGAAACGTATTGTCAATGGTCTTGGCAACACCATTTAACTTGTTGTTACTCGCATAGAAGATTACATGTTCATAATGCAGTAAGTTTTGAAATGCTTTCTGCCACCTTAATTTTGGGAAATCCTAATTGACATACAACCTGCCCGATAGCCTCTTAACATGCCACATAATAGTTTGCATCATTGTTGATGCATCAATGTCATTTTGGAGCTTTTCCACGATATAGCTCTATATGCGAGGGTGAGGATTTAACATGACGTGGAAACTTTAATATCCACATACCTCGCAAAAACCAATGTCTGAATAACCCACAATATTGAGGATACCAGACTTATTCTTGAGCATGTAAACCTTATTATCTTGCATGAAGTGCAAGACTTTTCGGCGGCTTTTCCAGTGGTCCATTTCCGGACTTATTTCATATTTGCCAATTATCCCGATCATACATAGGGCGTGTTCATACTTGAATACACATGTGCTTCTAACAACTGAAGCATAAGGAACCGACATTATCTGGCCAATTTAAAATAGTTCCTTTGAACACTGATGTGTCCACCTTTATCCCCTTAACTTTAGCAGCAGGTAAGATAGAATATTAGCGCGTAATATTTTCTTTCATACTCTATCAACATATGTCATCATAATTAGACGTATACTCCTTTTGGACCTATATCTTGGTGATCCTCAATACAACAAAGTACAAGGCATCGCTAGGATCATATATATCATAATTAGAAAGAATAGAAATCCATTGGTTCCCAAATAAGATTCTATCTTCATTAGGTAGTGAAACTTACTCCCCCTGATCATACATCTCATAATTTTCATCATATATGGTAAGAATCCACAAAGATGAACATTTACACACATTATTTATCATATGGGAACTGTTGAGGCTCAACATAGAGTGTTGCATTAGGATTTTCATAATCCTCAACTTACTTGATGCATGTGAACAAAGATCTATCGGAGTACTCCATAAGATTTTTGTTCATAAGCTCTAAGTTCTAGATGACCATTCTATTTTGGAGATCATGCCTCCAAAATCTTTATAACATGCATTTCAGTTCTAAACCATAACACTGTTGGGTAGAAGATGGAAAAGAACTTAAGGAAGTGTTACCCATGATTATAAATGACGTTGGTCAAAAATATAACCATAAGGCACCTGATACTGTCAAACTTGACACTTGAGTGAAGAGTGACACATGATTGTACATGACGTTGGTCAGAAATACAACCATAAGCCACACGCCACATAATCAATATTAGGTTGGCAAACTTGCCATTTTAACATCCATGTGTGTTTCATACCGTTCATAAGGGAGTAAACATGATAAAAGGAGTTTGAACATTTGTTTGTTTTTTCATTCATTCTCCAAATAAGACTTCTCGTTGGTTCCATCATACTCGGAGAATTAATACATGCACCATTCTAGTGTAAGAAAAGTGAGTACTATATCCCATATTAAATGAGACAAACCATTCTCCCCCTCGAAATGTGGTAAACATGACCACAATTTCGACGAGGTCTCATCATTCAACTTCTCTTACATATTGATTAATATGTCACAGAACACATAATTAATGCAAAAGATTCATTAATAACATAAAATCTTCTCACCTCATGGTGAGATTAACATAAAATAATACATTGCAAATAACCAAAAGGTTCATAAGAATAAACAAAATGTCATCTAATGTTCCATTCTTTATTGTCCTCATAGCAAAACCCCTCAAAAACTCGTCTTAACAAGTTTAAACATCTTTAAAGTGCTCCTCAATAGAAGCCAGGTACTCCTTGGCATACATTGAGTCGGGAATTGCATTCTTTATGTCAGAGGAGATGGTATTCTTCATGATAAGGAGTGAAACATGGTTCGATCTCTCCCATTCATTTGCTTTCAAGTTATACTTCTCCTTTGCTTCAACATAATCCTCAATAGGAACTTTCGGGGCATCTTCATCTAATGCATAGTGATAGTCAAGGATCTCTATCATCAAGAGAGTCCTTTCCTTCCATTTGAGAAAATCAGCCCCATTGTCCAAGTTAATGAACTCAAATTTGTAATCCATTGCTGAAATAAAGATGACATTTTATGAGCATTATCAAACGTAAAACTTGAATGATGTTAATCAAAACAAGTTAATCATGTTCTAATTTGTATCACCACAGGGGTTAAAACAGAAAAGAACATTATTCATAACATGACAATAATCAACGTTGGTCAGAATAATATCACATGCTCATAATTAAAATCTCTAATCAAAACTTCTCGTTGGTTCCATTTTGACTAGAGAAACATAAAATAACATTAATGGCCAAGTAACAACATAGTCAACATAAATCATTCTTCCGTAAACTTACACATTTATCAAACATGTTGAAGTTAGCATTGAAACTTTTAACAACATGGTACAAAAGTACCATCCATTTTGGACATTTATTACATCATGATTGACCAAATAATTGGTAAAACAACAATAGTCAATTAAATGACAGTACATTTCCATGATGACCACTAATATTCTCTAAATAGACAACACCATCTTCAAAGAATCAATATTATTGTGAGCCTTCATCACCTTCTGCCAGTGCATGCGAAAAGCACTAACATAACATTTTGTCGTACTGGCTCAACATTATAAGGTCGCATAGTGCGGTGCGGAAAACCGAACCATACGACCCTTAACATTATGTGGCCTCTCAGCCCATCAATATGATCACCATATTAAGGAATACCAAAATCATGAGATCAACATAAAATCATTAGTGTTGAGCACATCATTAAGAAATTAATTGTCATAGTAATGACAATATCATAAACTTTTTGCTCAAAAACAATTCAAAACTTCTAACAATTAACCATAATCATGCTCAAAAACAATATCATTTGTAACATTTAAAATTAAACCTTAAATGATATTAACTAAAGACCTTCATTAAAGCAAAGATGCCATATAAAATGCATCAACATAAAATTTAATAATAGTTACCAAAAACACCTTAATCACATGAAGAAAATTCCATATGAAAAACTTTAATTGTGCTCATAAACAATACACGTTATTTCACCACAAAATTAATCCGTTTCTCATTAAATATAAGCACATCGTTCTCATAATAAAAAAATACCCTTTTCATTGGTATTTAAAGTTATAGTCAACATGCAACATATTAAAAGAACAATAACATGTTTACTAATAATATTTTAGGCAGTAACTTTCTGAATTTAAAAACAGTGCACAAAACTGAAACATAAAAGAAACAACATAAAACTGTAAAATGCACTGAAAATAAACAAAAAAACTTCTGCAGCCCAGCAAAAAGCTAGGAAAAACCTACTATAGGCCGAAGCCCACCTTCAGATTCAGCCCAATAAGCCCCTTGGGCCCAACAACGTTCCCTCATCAATTCTGGCCGTTGGATTGAAGCAGACGGTCAAGATCTTCCCGGTTGGAACAAAGCCTACTGACCGGTGGGGAAAACCCTAGCCTTATCCATTTCCCTTCCTCCTCCCGATTTCTCCGCGTGAGACGAGACAGGCGACGCCGGAGGCGACCGCGCTGCTCCACGGCGGCCATGGCGGCGCGGTGGCTGCGCTCGACGGAGCCGCGTGCGAGGACTAGGTCCCGCGCGCTGCTTCACCGAGCGTGCCTACCGGCGCTGCCTTTCCTTTTCAGGCGTTCTCGGGTCGAGTGCTGCGGGGCTCGGCGGCAAGCCGGCGCAGCCATTTGGTGATGAAGACGGCGGGCGGCGTAAGGACACCGGCGTCTGCATCCATCCGCGCCTTTCGGCGCGTCCATCCATGCGCTCCTCGGGGAAAAGCGGCGGCGCAGCGCCATCGCCCTCGCACAGCGGTGCGTGCTGTGCGGCCCCCGGAGGGAGAGGCGACGAGGTGGAGATGCCGACGGTGAGCCGCCGGCCAGTTTGCGACGACGGCGACGGTGGCACGGAGGCCAGCGATGCGCGCGCGTCCATTCCGCGCGTCTTCTCCATCAGGAGTCGACGGCGTGTAGGCACCTCTACCTCTGCACTCCGACGAGCCAAAACTTCCGCTCGCCCTCTCCAGTCAGAGGAGGCGGCGTTGCGGCATCCTCACCCTCGCGCAGCGTTGATCTCTGCGCGGGCCCCGAAGGGAAGGCGACGACGCGGCAATAATTCGGTGAGCGCGGATCCCAGTTTAGGTTAGGGTTCATCATAACAATTTGGGGATTTTACTTCTTAATTGCTTGCACATGAATATCAGACCAAATTTAATTAACCGTACCATGAATTGTATCACAAAGCAAAACTTGATTGATTGAACTTGATCTCAAAACTTTAACAGTGCATGTTTGCTAAACAAACTAAGTCTGACCATGCTGATCATGGGCTAAACCGAGGCTAAAACAGAAACAAAACTTGCGGATACAAGATCCATGAGACATAAGCATGACTAACAGATCGAATTAGGGTTCCCTAATCGAAATTAACATACTTAGGGCAATTAAGATGATCAGATCAGCTCTGATACCATTGTTGGACATAATTCGTCATTTGGGACTAACATAAACATGTGCTGATCACCAAAGATTGCACCTAATGGTCATTAGCAGAGAGGGATTAGGGTTAACTCACGGATAGATGGAGAATTCCCTCGACTGCTAGATGCAAGCATGGTTGCAGGCATGGTGTAGCCCATCCTGATACAAAGAGGCCGCCAGCACTACCCTCCTGGTGGCCGGCGGTGGTCGTCGGTCTTCTGATCCCAACAGCCCCCTTTTAGGATCGGTAGTTTAGAAGTCTGGGGAGATTAGTCCCGTACGTGTGTATATCCCTTAGAGAGACTCGACCTCCTCTTTATATATGTGGTGCTGTGGGACCAGGGACCGAAATCAGTTGGTTTTTTTTTATTGGGGTGCCCCGATCAGGCACATTAGTTACGTATACGAAGGGGTCCAGAACGTTGGTTCATGGACCACTTCCCTAACGTTCTTTGACTCTGTCCTTTCTTCAGTTAACCTTTTAATTTCAGTTAAACTGACAGATCAACCAACACACCGTGCACGGCCGCGTGCTCGCGGCCGCTCGGCGTTCCACGGCGCGGGCCGCGGCACTCGCGCGCTCCTACACCAGCGGCTCTCCTGACGGCGCCGTGTCCGAGATGGTATCCAGGCCGTTCGACTACCTCATGTACGTCAACATCGGCACGCCGCCCACCCGGACGCTAGCGATCGTGGACACCGGCAGCGACCTCGTCTGGCTTCGATGCGTCAACGGGAGCACCGCCGATGCTCCAGCACCTGCCTCTAACGGGGACGTCGTCTTCGACATGTCCTCCTCGTCGACGTACGGCCGCGTAGGTTGCCAGTCCGGCGCGTGCCACGCGGTCTCCGGCACCTGCGACGGCAGCTCCAACTGCAACTACCTCCAGGTCTACGAAGACGGCACCAACACGACCGGGATACTCTCCCTCGAGACCTTCACCTTCGACGACGCCCCCGGCGGCTGCGTGGGGTGCCGCGACCGTCCGCAGCTCGTGGTGAAGGAAGTCAACTTCGGCTGCTCCACGTCCATCAATGGCGCGTCCCTCGGGAACGGCGTCGTCGGCCTCGGCGCTGGGGACATGTCCCTCATCTCCCAGATCGGCGCGGCCACATCACTCGGCCGGAGGTTCTCCTACTGCCTCGTGCCCTACTACGTCAACGCCTCCTCCGCGCTCAACTTCGGCACTCGCGCCGCCGTGACGGAGTCGGGCGCGGTGACGACGACGCTGGTCGACTTCATCGTGAAGTCCTTCTACACCGTCGCGCTCGAGTCCGTCGAAATCAACAACTCCACCTTCACGATACCGCCGGAGCGGTCCCACCTCGTCGTGGACTCCGGCACGTCGATGACCTACCTCTACCAGGGGCTCCTGGACCAGGTGGTGGCCGAGGTGAACCGGACCATCAAGCTCCCGCAGGTTTCGTCGTTTGGGAGGATCCTACCGCTGTGCTACGACGCGACCGGGAAGACTGACGAGTCGATACTGGAGAAGATGATCCCGGACGTGAAGCTGGTCATGGGAGACGGCGCGGTGGTGACGCTCAAGGCGCGGAACACGTTCGTGAAGGTGGATCAGTCGACCGTGTGCATGGCGGTCCTGCCGATTGGTGACCTATCTCTGTTTGGTATCCTCGGGAGCGTCGCGCAGCAGAACATGCACGTCGGCTACGACCTGGACAAGCGCACCGTCACTTTTGCCCCCGCCGACTGTTCGACGGCCTACCCCTCTCCTCCTCCAGCTTCTTTGTAGAAATCCCCATTAGTTTTAGTAATAATCACTAAACGTCTTGTTATCAAGATGCATCTCCTATTCAATGCATGTGTTGCTGTGTGGATTAGATTTTGAGAAGCGCTTGTCAATTTGTCATTCGTCCTTTTCTATCGGTAATAATAATAATAAAGATCGCTTGGGTCTGAACTCCAAAAGCGAAGGGCCGGGTAAGTATCAATTTGAATGGGTCGATGGACCAAGGTCCATGGTTAGTAAATGGCACCGGGAGTCACACAACTTGTTCAACATGTGTACTTAAGTCAGACATCTTGCAAAACGAATTAATCGGTCACTCAACTTGTCAATTGGTGCACCCGAGGTCACAAAACAGTCAGCCGGCCGGTTTTTGGTAAAAATCGTCCGATTTTTGGTACAAACTGAATCTGACTCAGGTGACAAACCTAGATTACAAACTGAATCAAATAGACTTCTATTTTTTTGACACTGAATCAAATAGACTAGATAGTGCTAGCTGACAACAAACTGAAAGTTCCAAACTGAGATCAAACAGATTAGATAGTGCTAGGTGAAATCATGCAGAGCCTTAATCACCGGTCCGTAGCTGGCAGCATCTCGATGAGCTCACCGTCGAGACCAGACCAGGTTTCCCGCGCCCGCGGCTCCTGCGAATACTCTCGTAGCACATGGTGAGCACGGTATGGTATAATGGTGCTCCAGCTTGCCCAGCATACCACACGCGCACATCGGCTCCACCGGCGGATACTGATGTTGGCGCCGCGGCAGCGTACCTCCGGCTGCAAGCCCATCACGCCAGTGCAGCTCCACCGTCGCCGCCGTCGGCCGGACGTCGCACTGCAGCTCCAGAGCCGCCATCCGCATGACGCGCACCTTACCGAGAATGTTTACGAACAGAGCGCGCCACCAGAACTGCTCCTCCCGCGCCGCCATCCCCGGCGTGCGTGCGAGCAAGACACAGCCGGTGGCCGGTCGCATCTCGGGCTCGCCGCGCTTGCACGTCTTCTGTAAAAACGCGGAGCCGTCGCAGACGCTGGACAAAGCCTCGACGGCCACACCGCCGCCACTCGCGCCCCCGCCACCGGAAAGTGACGACGCACTTCCGCAACCCCCATCGCCGGCCCTCAAATGGATATAAATAAAGAAAGCATGTGCAGAAATACTAAAATTCTGATGCTACAATATCAGAATGTAGAGGAACAGGAAGATCATACCAGGCAATCAAAAGGTTAGACAAGCCCAGGACACTGGAAACAAAACAACAATGCAGAAAGGCATGGCAGTGAATGGTATAAACCAAGACCTGCAAGCAAGAAAGAAAAGATATAACTCTAAATTCATATGATATAATTTATGGTACCCAACATGAAATTTAACCACATAGCCTTCAAGTTCTTATCAGAAATCAATTTACAAGAAAAATTGGAAAAACCATGGAGCAATGGCTCCACTCGTCCCCGCCACCAGATTCACAGTCGATCAGCACCAAAAATCATAGTTGGGGCAGCTTCACCTAATCGTCTTACCAGACTCCCATAATCCCAATTTGCTATTGTTCACCGACTGCAACAGAGTTGCTGGTTAAACAACTTCCTGGAACGACTGCACAGGCAGAGAAACATGATGCCTATAGCACAACAACAGTAGAACTAAAGAGTGACAGAGGAGGCATGTACAAGGAGTAAGAGAAAAACATAGTTGACCATGTTACTGATGGCTCGAACAAAAAACATAGGAAGCTTGAGCGCCTCTCTCTCGCAGCACCTTTGCACAGCCACACCACAAGCTAATCAGAGCCGACCAAGATATTCTGAAGTCGCACTGCGCACTACAGGTTTTCAGAAGTAGCATCGGAATATGATGAACGCGTTCTAGATTGCCCACCTTTTCTCTGCCTACGCCGCGCCCGCGCCACCTTGTTCTGCGCCTCTCCTCCTCCAGATTCCTGTGCACCCCGATACAACAATTATTGATTTGAGTCGCATGCATGATCCATCGTCCAACACAAGAGCATAGATCTAACAATTAAAATGTAATCAATTGATTGGATTATATTACCTTGATGCGACCGTGGCATACGGTAGCCGGTGTCCGCCATGATGGCCGGCGGGTTCGTCTCCCCCACATGCTCCTGCTTACTGTCGCCGGGAGGTCCTCCACGGCGTCTTTCGTAGCTACCCGCCTGCCCTTGTCCGGATGCTCGCGCTTGTCCTCCGCGGCAGCATGTCATCGTCATCTCCATCCTCCGAGGACTGCATCCTCGAGGCCAAAAACGCTGTCGTTGCCGATCATGGGGATGCCTAGGCTGTTGGCGGCGGGTGCACTTCCTAGTCAAGGCTCCATATATACAGAGGTGGCCTCCTCGTCACGGTTCTTCCCCGTTCTCTCGCCTCCGTTAGACAGAAAAGAAGGGGGGGGAGGAGATAGATCAGAGGGGACAACACCTAGATGCAGAGTCGCCACCGCCTCGACGGATCTCGCCATGGAGCATTGGAGGTAGGTACTGGGGCTATGCATGGATGAATCGTGTGCAGGATTGAGGGATCGGTTCCCCGGTTAGTTGCGTGACTTGCGGAGATATTAACGCCGGAGTTTAGAGCACTGGGCATGTTGAGGTGCTCAACATTGGAGCATCATTGACCATTGGATTGACAAATTTTAAAGGCTCAGATCGATTGTATCAAAACATGTTTGTGCCCTTATAAGTACTAGTAAGCGTGCACGTGCAACGCACGTTTTATAAATCAACTTGGTGTATTTCAAATTTGGGTCAATGTGGAACCATCTGAAAACTAAAAGGAAGTTGTCAATGCGCTCACTCTATCTCAATTTGTGAATGAAGTCAATTTATTTTCCATGCATTTGTTTTCGAATTGTTGATAGTTAACTGTAGGTCAGACTATACATGTCTAGAGTTTCCTGTAACAGGAGCTGGAGTATGAAGGGATGCCTCATCTTTTAAGGAATGGCTCAAACTTTATTTATTAAAGAAAACTAAAGTCATACAATCAGCCGAAGGCTGTGATCAGAAAAAGCTACACCAAACCTACAACACTCTTGCACACATAACACACACATTCGCCTGGTAAACCACAAATCAAGACACAGAAGAACCAACTTTGTCAACCTCACTAAATATAGAAGTGATCTTGATTATTCTAAAGCACTCTTATACAAAACTGTGACTTGCGTGTCGCTGCAATTGCATGGCTCTACGCTCTTGTTCTCAAACAACTCATATAGGACCTGCAAGCAACAAGAAGTTAAATTTACCCTTATTGTAAAAAAGAAAACCTGCTAAGTTGGTTCAGTATGTCAACTTGCAAATGAGCTCATGTACGGAAATTTAGAGTTGCTGCATAACTTCATTTTCTGTCAGAGTTGCATTCCTACCAACTGAGAGTACTCTAGTTGACCCAAAAAATAGTGTAACCGATGAGAGTGCTTGTTAGCCTAAGGAATTTAGTAGTAATCAAACATATTAAACCAAATAAGAGGAGCGTACACTATTTTTCAGGTGGTGTTCTTCTGCGAAATCACAACTTTTTTTGGTGGCTTCATGCATAGAAAGCTGATAGAATATGAATCAAAAAAATATTTAATATGTTTGTCAAAAACTAAATATACTGCAGGTAAAATATAGATTACAAAACTCTCCAAACGACTAATAGTCGAGGTTAGGTGGATTTTGTTTCCTCAGGTAGTGCACATGGAAGAGTAACTGAAAATAAAACATATGAGATGATTACCTGTAAGATGCAGGTGTAATTTAACCTGATCCTTGTGATCAGCGATTAGCAATTCCGTGTAAATATGAAATTTCACAGGATCTGACAATATTCACCTGGTGAGGCTTAAATCTGTTGTTGGATCAGACACTTGTTATGTGCAGCAGAATGCCTCAGCGTGAAGTATAAAAGGAGAATCGGCTAATCTCGGGAATGGGCATTACTCCAGATCTCAGCTGCATAAAGCCTTTACCTACTGAACCAGTGAAAATATTGTTATACTTGCTCTCTTAGGTAACCACTAACATCATATGACAGATACCGTCAGGTGTTTGCGAAAATACCTCATAGATGGCCATGTCCGGGCTAGATACCTGGCTGTGTGGGAGAGGAGACCAAGAAAGGAACTCAGGTGGCAACATCGGTCTAGCGGAGGAGAGGAGCTCGTGGATGGCGTCATTGCCGAGAAGGATGGCGGCTGCGCCACCGAGGAGCATAAGTAACAAAGCATAAATAAAATTAAATTTAAAAGCCAAAACTAATTTTGGTGTCTGTATCCTGTGTCCCGCTTTACCCTACAGCAAGAAATCCAAGCCACAAAAAAATCAATCCAACATATATAACTCACGCGAAGAAGGAATCAAATAGGATACAGTCTGTCCGCTGAAGACGTTGCGTCTCCCTTGGAATCAATGGAGGACCTTGCCAGACACTACTAAACTGGGGTGGAATTTGTGAGTCAGCTCGCACGGCGGGAGGGTGCTCGACACAAGACTGCTGCTCCGCCTGGCTCATTTGCAGCGGCTGCCGAGGATGTGTATGTGCACTCGATGCTTCTAACGGCGCCGCAGGAAGACGACTGGGCTAGGAGGAATAATCGGCGAGCGTGGTGGACGGCGCTAAGGCACCGCGGGGGAGGCGCGTAGGCAGAGACGCGGTCTAGGCATGTCACCCATATCCAGGAGGTCAGGGATCAGCCACGAGATGCGGCGGCGGCTCCGTCCTTGGGCGCGGCTCCGAGCACGACCATGGTGGCATCGGCAGCACGAGGTTTGGGAGGAGGCAGCGACTTGGGGGAGGATTTGCTCCGTCGCCTCCGCGATTTGCGAGTGAGGGGGATCGTAACAGCGAAAATTCGGGGCGAGGGGTGGGGAGAACAAATGGATCTGAGCCGTTCGATAGCAGCATATGGACGGTTAAGATTTTATTTTCCTGCCAAGTTTGCTCTTTTATAAGTAGTGGAGATAGAGATAGAGAGTATAGAGGTGTTTCTAGTCACGTGTATTGCACAGAAGATTCTCTTTAGGCCTCGTTTGGCAGAGGAGTATCGACCGGGTTCTCTGTGTATATTCCCGGCCCAATAAAGAAACCCTAGAAAACTCGTCTGGCCCGTTTGGTAGGCCGGTTTTGGACGGGCTCAGCCCCAGAAAACACCGCGAGACACGTCGGGTAGAGGTGGAACAGAAACGCTCGTGCCCCCTCGCATTTTGGGCGGTGACGACGCACGCCGCTCCTCTCGGCGCGGATTTCTCCTCGCGATGCCGACGCCGGCGGCTCCTCCAGCCCGAAGCCTGCTTGTATGCAGCTCGGACGACCCCTTCTCATCTCGCCGAGTCTCCGGCCCTTTGTTCCGCAGCTGACCGCCGCCGCCTCCTCTTCATCTGCCGCCGCCGATGCCGAGCTCCTCCCGACGTACGTCTCCTGATGCCGCCGACGCCGAGCTCCTTCGGCAGTCCGTCTTCTCCTGTGAGAACTTATTCCATCTCGTCCTCTCACCCCCCTGTGTGCTAGATACAATTGCTAGGGTTCTTGATGCTTGGTGTTTCCCTGAGATCCGGATCTTGATGCGTCCGCTGAGATCCGATTCGTGTTAATGTGCTCCAGCTAACACGACAAGACGGCCTTTGTTTAGCTGTTGTAGGCATTAATCCTAATAATTTTTATGTATATATGGGCATACGAAGAACTGTAACCCATTTTGTGTCTTCACATGACTGTGCTGAGCCGAAGGTGAGAGGGTCCATGGTGTCCAAGCAAGTGTGTGTGTGTCACTGTCTGCCACCATCCAAAACTACCAAATTTGCTATGTCCAAGCAAGTTATTCCCTGCAATACACAGCATACTAGTTCTCCTAGATATTGCAACTTGTGAGGAATGCAACATATCAAACACGGTTTGGCCTTGTCTCCTTTGGAATTAATTATAGACCACTGATTTCTTACAATTATAGACCACCTGCTTGCTTGCCATGAATTTGTCACTGTTGATGTTAGCTAGACAACATTATCTGGTTCTTGTTCCTGAATTTTCTCTTACACGATGAGATTATGCAACCAGATGAAAATTTGATTTGGCAAAACCAGTTTAACCAACTGCAGAAATGTTACATTTTGATACCATCATAGCTTCTGATAGATAGCTACTAGATATTGTTTATGATATAACCAGGACATTGTAACTACTAACTTATAAGCATATGCCAGACCTGAGAAAAGTGATAGAAATTTTCATGCTACTTTCAGATTGAAATTTTTATTTCATAGTCTCACGTGCTAGTTTCTTAAACTTTGGTGCAGTAAATCAATCAGGTAGTCTATGTTGCTTCTGTTCATGCTGGACCACATTTCACTAGGAGCTCAACTTTGTATTTTCTGATGTTCCTTGTTTATAAATTATAACAGTCTCAGGAAATTCCATTATTGTTCCCCTGCGATGCAATATCATGTTTCTGATGTTCTGTTGTGGGATGAATTAAATATATAAGGTTACAGCCTACAGCTTACCTCGTTAAATACTTCTGGTTAGATCTTGTGGCTGCTGTTCAGTACTCAAACTTAAGGTACACTGATGTTTACCTAATCAAATTCATAGGCATATCGCTGTTGTTGCATATGACACACATAGGCACATAGTTTGAGATGATTCAGCTTTGTTACTTGATAGTTATATTTTGTTGTTCTGTAGTTCATGTTAAAACTGGAAGAGAGAGTATTGTTCGAGATGATTCAGCTTTTACTATTGTTTGTACAGAAACAGTGAAGATTTGACCGTTTGCTTTGTCTTTGTAGGAGGGAAAGAGCTCCCGTCTTTGTAGAAGTGCATCTAAGACACCTTATCAACACGTTGCACGGCTCTGCTGGCACAACGGAGCGCGGTGACGCATGCCCCGCCGCACAGCCCCCGCCAACTTTTTATCTGCTGCTGCATCCATCCGTATGCCGCCTCACCTTCTTATCTCCCCAAGCTGATGGAAGTCGAAGCCACCTTGTTTCTGATCCAGCCTTAGCCTTGTTTTATGTGCTGGTGCTGGTGACCAGACTGTAAAAGTCGACTTTTTATTCGAATTACTATGATCATCCTTAGCATTGCTGTGTAAATTAAATGTTTGGTGCAAAACTATCCCTGCCTACCAAACGGATAAATCTACGGAGAGTATTGATGAGGAAGGGGTTTGTGGTGTAATAGAGTGTTTTGGGTGACAGGAGTGTTTTCACCCAATCCCCTTGGGGAAATACCCTCAAATACTCTGTGATACACTTCTGCCAAACAAGGCCTTAGGTGGACCGGTTCAGGAAACCGTACCCGTTGCTCAACCTAGCTAGCGCTAGCTCATGGAGTAGCCTCCTAGAATAAATGCGTATAATTTAGACGCTTATAGTTGGACTACTAGTACTACCACAGGATGGAAGTACTAGTACTACACAGGAGGAAAGGCAAATACAATTCCATAGGAGGGAAGCGTAGAGTTCTGTTAGTGGCTTCACATGGGAAAATGGAGAATCAATGTGGTCTCTAATTCTTTTAAATTATTAAAAGCAGTATTTCTGGTGGCGAATAAAAGGTTCTTCAATATTGTTTATAAAGTGCCCATACCAGATATGAAAAGAACTGGGTTATTGAAAAGTTCATCACAGTGCATCATAAAGTTCGGCCACTACATGCATAAAGTTTGGCCACTGTAAATTTAATTTCTTGGACGAGTCAACAGATTAAGAAATAACGATGTCTGAAATTAATCACTCATAGGGCTCGTCCTAGCACCACCATGGCAACAAGAACAACTAGAAATCATGTAGGATATTGGGGATTGCATTTGTGAGAACTCAGAAACACAACAAATCATTCAAAAAGGATGCCGAAAAATCGTGAACAAATAATCTTGGTGATGCCCTGAACTAGCACACCGGCAAGGAGCTTCATCGGCATAGGCGATCTCATAGTCGAACTGCTTGCAAGTGTCGCAGTAATTTTGGTTGCCTGGTAGTTCCTAGCAAAGTGAGTCCCTGAGTGAACCATGTTCCCTTTGCAGGTTTATATAAAGGATTCTTGTAACAAGATAAGATACTAATTACAAAATCAACTATCAAGTATAAAGGGCTTGCACCTCCTGAAATTTGGAATACAAAATTTACTTACAAATTCTGAATGAAACTTGTTTAAACTTAAATCTATGGTATCAAGCGCATAACCATAGTGTTGGGCAATTAAAACAGAGAAAAGGATAGCATTTTATAAATGCATTAAGCTCTAACATTATAAAGTATCATTTACAATTCTGGAATTTCTTTTCCTTGATATATACCATGTATTATGAAGTTTTTACATGCATTGCTTATTTTAGTCTCATGTGAAAGGAATAAAGAAATATTTAACTCATGTAAATTGAAACAAACTAACCACATTCAAAAACGTATAACGTATTGCCGTAGATCAATAGGTGTAGCAAATTAAGTATTACCATAGATAATCTTACCCCTGTTGTTCATTCTTAGTACACCAAATTACAACTAATAGCATACTTTTCATATCACACAAAACAAAAGAGAGGTAGGAGAGAGAGCACCACACATCACCTTGTTTTTTTGTGCATGCTCCAGCAATTATACATGTGTTGGACATTTACTTCTGGGCATGTATCTATCTATGAGACTGTGACAAACTTCCTCATTTCCTCAATATAAATCTTAAGAATTTCATATGCAAGATCTTAAACTGTCTGTCTGAGTAAATAGCGCCGGTGGTCACTGAACTTGTACCACTGGTGCACTTAAGTCACTGAACTTATAAAATAGACTAACCTGTTACTAAACTTATATTTTATGTACACACGAGGTCATAAACCAGATTTTTTTACCAAAACCAGTCAAACAGGGGCACACAAAGGTTCTGACTAATCAAATTCTGACACGTGGTATTGCAATTTTATAAAAAAACGTGCATGTTTTTTTTGGCATGTGTGGCCTTGATGCTTCTTACATGTGGGTCCCACATGTCAATGATAGAAGAACATTTTATAAAACTTCAAACGATGTAATGCACTTAAGTCACTGAACTTATAAAATAGACTAACCCATCACTAAACTTGTATTTTATGTACACACGAGGTCATAAACCGGATTTTTTACCAAAACCAGTCAAAGAGGGGCACACAAAGGTTCTGACTAATCAAATTCTGACACGTGGTATTGCAATTTTATAAAAAAACGTGCATGTTTTTTTGGCATGTGTGGCCTTGATGCTTCTTACATGTGGGTCCCACGTGTTAGTGATAGAAGAACATTTTATAAAACTTTTTTATAAAATTTCAAACGCTGCAATGGGAATTCGAACTCAGGATCTAGATCTGCAGGACTAGCGCGCGTAGCCACCACACCTAACAGACCTATTACGCTTATGTCTGGGTTAACTACGTAATATAGTCGCACGGGGAGTTAGTATTATTCCGTTTTAGTACAGGTAGTATACTTTCCTTAGCCAAGACTTCGACTTAACTTCTGACGAGGTAGTTACAGCTCGTTTTCATAACAGCAGTATCAAAATTGAAGTGATATACATACTCTATATTTATTCTTAGTTTAATTAAGACTATTAGTCGAAAAAAATCAAAGCGGTAGTACACGACTCTGCCTGTAAGCAAGTCTTAGTAGAGTAAATCAGATAATCTCCACTAATATAAAAAGAGAGAGACTGTCAGATCTGAACCACATACCCCACACTAGTAATAGAGCACGTGCACATGCACGTTACATATAATTGTGTTTAATTGAATCTATCATCATACAGAGATATACAGAAATAACCATTGTCTTCTTTATTTAGAGATGGAATAGCTTTAATTCTTTATAAAAAAATAGACCTGTCCACCATATCATGAATCCCAGTAGCACTGAACAAAGCATACCTGTTCACCAACTACATAGTCTATATTTAAAACTTAAACAAGCCTGACATGGACCAGGAAAAAAATCTGAACCTACAACTCGAAATGAAGAAAGGACGTAACACTTCAAAACAAATGGACTATGTAAACAAAGTCAAGGCCAAAAATAAAACAAATGGACTATGGAAACCGACCTCATGCTTCAATAAAATGCACTGATTAAATATCTCATGTGTGAATAATGCTATCCGGAGGCAAAAAGGTTATGTTCCTGCAGGCTGCACAACAAATAGCTTTGGGAATAATTGAGCAAACATTATGCTACTCTACATAAAGATCTTTTTAGCATAATTAAGGAGGAGCAGTTCATATTTGGTTCATACATGCCTTTATTAATATTTATCTTCCATATTAGTGATAGAAAATCATGCAAAATTTCTCCATGAACCTACTGTGTAAGTATATCATATATGATCCAAGTAAATTTTGTTATCTTTATTAAAATCACCAAGAAAAGAGCTAGGTTCGTGAACAGAACCTGATCTTTTGGTAACATATATCACAACAATAGGTTAAGCGCCTGAAATTACATACGTTCACATAGTAAAAGCTTCAGGTATTGCTTGATCATAGAAAGGCCCCTGGATCATAGTAAAAAATTCAGGTATTGCTTGATCATAGAAAGGCCCCTGGATCATAGTCAAAAAAAGGATTTCTGCTACACGATCAGTAAACAGAAGGTTGGATTATAGAAAGTATTATAACTGTATAAGAACGAACATTCACTGCTTACTATGTAGCTGTAATGCAATTCACGTGAAAAGAGACTGCCTACCACACGGTTTGATGCATGGACAGGCCACAGTTCAAAGACAGTTAATCTTGATGCTTACGCAGTGACAGATTCAGTGGCGCCGGACAGCTGCGTGGTCGTCAGGCCAGACAGCTTCGTGATCGTCGCCAACATGTCCTGATGTAATCTGTAGTCCTGCACGACCTCATCGAGGGGAAAGTGACGACCGCTGCGGCCAGTGGCACAACATGTCCTGATATACCTGTAGTCCTGCATGCCCTCATCGACGACGGTGAGCGCTTGACGGGAAGTCGACGACGGCCGCGCTTCTTAGAACACACTGCTCCTCTCGCTCGCGCTCGGATGTGATCTCAAGTTCTCAACAGCAGGAGCTCGCCAAAAAGGCCCAATCATAAGTAAGCTGTGTGAAGCTGGACATCTCAAGACTCCAGCCGTGGCAACCGTGTGTCTCTGGTCACCTTCAAAACTTCAGCACGGATAAGGAAGCCACCATGGAAAACAATCGGATCGGCTCCTCCGCGCTAGCTTGCCGCCGACAAGGAGATCGTCAGGTGCAACAGGAGAAGTTGGCACGGCGGCGTGGCCAATCAAGGACATTGACGCCGGCGGCGCCGCCAAACTGGCCCAATCATGAGGAACCGACGGATAGCTGCACACACGGCGGCGCACGGATGGGCGTACGCGCGGGGCGCAGGGACGCACGGCGGGGATTACGATCGTGATCAGCGGCCGTTTTCTTTCCTGGTCGTGCAATTGGGGTGATTAGCGGCAGTTTTTTCAGGGGTGTTCTGTTTGAACGTGCAAATCGTACATCATTCAAGCCATCTGAGACGTTGGATTTTGCCTTGTGTACGGCCAAGATCTCTCGGATCTGACAGTCTCTGTCTTTTTATATCTCCACTAATATAAAAAGACACAGTCTGTCAGATCCAGAGGATCTAGACCGTAGATACATCAAAATTTAACGCCTCAGATTTGTTTAATGATGTAGGATTTGCTCAACACTAATCCGCACCGAGCGAACGAAAACCAACCGTTCAACCCACGACCTCCGCACGCGGCACGCCGCCTGGGCCTGCTTCTTCCCCGTCCCATCAGGCCGCCGCACGCCGTGGTGTCTGCCCCTGTCGCCCGCAAGGTTGCTGCCCACCACGCATACCGCCGCCGCCCAGCACGCCGCTCCTAGCATGACCGCAAGGTAGCCGTCCAGCACGCCTGCGAGGTCACCGCCCTCGCCGCGATGTCTGCCCCTGTCGCCCGCGAGGTCGCCGCCCACCACGCAGACCGCCGCCGCCGCCCACCACGACCGCAAGGTCGCCTTCTAGCACGCCCGTGAGGTCGCCACCGTCGCCGCTCAGCACGCCCGCGAGGTCGCCGCCCAGCATGCGCAGCTCGTCTCTGGGATCCCTGATGCCTGCTCACTTCACTGTCGCGCGCCTCCGCTCTCCATCGCTGCTGCCGCCACCACCATGATCCTCGACGCATATGCGTTGAGGACCACGGGCGCGATGGCCGATAGGTGCGGACTGTCCTGTCCTGACACCGAAGCCCACTACAAGACCACCGGACATGGCCTCCATCTCGATGGTAAATTTCCTCTCCTATTCTATCTCATATACCTGATGTGCTCATGTGGTCGCCTGGATTTTTGCTTTCGAGATGGATGGAAACATACATTTCTGCTTAAAACGATTGAATGTCTAGCAACGTAGACATGGTCGGTAGACCAACCTTACACTGGGAAGCCACCCAGATTATATTGAGCGTAAGATAAATTTGGCCAATAAATGTATTGATGTGCATGAAGAAACTGAATGCTCAATTGAAGTTCACATTCCAGTCGCCGTCAACTGCAGTCTGCAGGTATATATGATACCAATTTGACTGTTTCCTAACTCCACATTCATATATACCTAATCATTATTTTGTAACAGCATTTTTTCATGTTTATTAAATTCCAATACAATTCTTCTTAATCTAATTCTCCTTCGATATGCTGTCAAACAGGATGCCCAACAGCCATGGGCTTTGCATTTGTTGCTAGAGACTTGGATGACCCTCAAGCTTTTGAATTGAAACAAGGAATTGCAAAGTTCAATATGTCGAATAAATACACGCTTTGGAATTTTAGAAGACGTTCAAATAACTGATTGCTAACCTTCTCTTATCAGGAAAGCCCTTCTGGAAGTTTGTGAGGAACTTACTAAAGATATCAGGGACGATATTAAGCCAACAATGTAAGATATTACTTATGCATGAGTTACCGAGTACCATTCTACGGCATGAGCATGAATAAGGTACCAAGCTTCCTCAATCTTCCATTGCTAGCTCTTTGTTTGCAGCACCAATTTGTATAGGGCTGGATGAAAGCAAACAGTTCATATTTCTTTCTATTTTCAGTGAGGCGCTTGCCAGATTTTTATTGTACATTATCTTTACTAGGTTAACTGACTGTATTTGATGGCCAATACAATGATACTCTAGCCTTAATTTATTTTAAAGGATCAACTGAAGTTTTCTAAATGCTGTCATAGCCTTCCCATGTATGTAACCTTCCGTCAGGGTTAGCATTCACTTCTAACATTTCTTGCCTCAGTTTCTTATTATCAAGACTTAGAGTAGTCGTTCCAGACTGTTTTATATTCCTCTATTTTGCCGTAAACTTGACTTTCTAGATTTAATAGGTAGCTACTTAAATATGTATAACTGATGTTGGATTCTCTTCTACCCTATGTTGTGTGAATTCTTCTACCTTTATCTCACATGTTCCTATTTCGATAATGCTTAGTGATGAATGAACTACTTCGATGGCTTGTTTCTTTTGATTTTATCAGATATATTTAAATGGCGACAAGGAGAGATTTTCTACATTGCTCTCCACGCCATTAGGCTTCATGACTCCTGATATTTGCAATAGAGGTGTAAAAGTTATTAGTGTTTTGTGGTACTTACAAGCTATCATGTTTTAGTATGTTTATATCATGTAAAAGGTCTATTTATTATGGTATCTCTATAAGGATAATACTTTATAAGGTTATACAAGCTACTTGATTGTAGTAAATGTTGATTCACTTGAACAACAATGGAAGCTATGGTGGAAATTGCCATTCTTGTAAAATAAAACTCTGAAGGCCTCTATTCTTATTCTACAATTCCTTCTTTGTTTCTCACAATAGTTTTTCTTTTTGGTGCTTCTGTAAAAAAATAAAATAGGCAGTGTTCAGGAACATGTTTTGTAGATTCTAATTATCTGTAATACATTTAACTAAGATAAGTAAACATATGACTAGAAGTTTTCTTTTTGCTATTCTCTTTTACCATTATTTTCTGAATGTGCAGGTTTGTAGATCATCTTGATGTAATGGCTCAACGGGATACAATAGCTGACCCCATGGCTGACTACAGTAGTGGATATTTGCTCCATCTCCCCTGAGATTTCATTCCGATGTGCAAATCTTTTAACATTCTGTAATAAGACTTCCAGATTTCGTGTCAAATAATCTGTTGAAAAATACTGCATACGCTCATCACGAATTATTGAACTTTGTGCCAATAAGTCATGCTCTAATTTATCAGGGAACATAGGTTAGCAGTAAGAATGCCATTCTTTTATTAGCCAAGAGGAAGTAGACTATTTTTTCTTAGTGAAAGAGATAGAAAAGAAAAGTGAGACATTACATCTGTAAGCATGAGGCACAGAGCCCATTCTCCAATAGGGCATATAATTGCTTTTCCAGAAGAAACTTGATGGAATTTGTAGTTATATATACAGCCTATTATGTCTAACAACTTTGTTGTTATTCTTAAAATTTATTATCAGAGGTCATTCAAAGGAGAGGAAACTGGCATTCAAATCGTGGATATTCCAGAATATTTTGGCACTTGCACCCTATTTGCTTTCAGACTTAGATTGTCGTTGGGTTTCAAGTGATGGCCCTTCAGAATTTTTTTAATGGTAGCGTTAGTCCCCTTGAGTGCTAGGTGTTGGTATTTTAGTTAGTTATAATCCATTTGTATCATTTTATCTTTGCAGAAGACTACTAAGCTATCAGGTTGAAGTAAAAAGAAACGGTTGAGCTTTAAGGTGTGATAACACTGCCAACATACGTAGTTATTTTATGATTCTTCACTCCTTTTTGTAATTATTTTGCATTTCACTCGAATCCTAAAATTTAGATATTGAAGTGATTTGGTTATAGATGTGATTAGTTGAGGTTGTAAGGTGATTGCTCACAGAAATAAATCTACAATTATTCTCATGCAAAGGTGTGCTAGAGATTGACTAACAAGGTGTGTTTCCTTTGAACATTTCTCCATGTAGTTTAGTCCAGTTGCTTTATGTGCTCAGGATTTGTTGATTTGATCTTCAGAAACATTTCATGTTTAGGACGACTAAGGGTTTTAAATCCTGACGATTTGCCAAGTTATATCCATATATGCAAGGAGCTTGATGTAACTGTGTCTAGCCATTCACCTGCTGGCACTCCGAAGGAAGATATGTCTACACGATACGGCAGCAGTGTAAAGGGCGACCAATGAAAGTGGATGGACCCTGTCAACAAGCAGCTAGGATGCCGCCGCCCTGCCCGACCAACGCGAGAGGAGAGACAAAAAGCAACGCAAGCGAGGAGGGACAGGAATGAGACATGATAGATATGGAGGTAAAAACGTAAACTTGGATATTTCGGTGAACTGCATTCAAGATGACGAAAGTTCGCTTAAAAGTCTTACAATGGTAAAATGGTGAATGTGCGGAGTAGTTAGCAAATTTAGGTTTTGCATGAAATCTCGTGCATGTGCACGTGCTTGATTACTAGTTAGTGGAGATAATCCAACGGTGAAAACATCTAAATTTTGTATGACGAACCATCAGGCAACCGGTTATCTAATGCCACGATCTAATCCCGCAAACTTCACCACCACGGCCAACGCGCGCCCCCGCTGTCGCCGCTACGGCGCTACCGCCTCGCGCTCGACGACCTCCTGCTGGACGCCACCGCAACGCCACTACCGTCGCCGCAGGCACAGCTCCGTGCTCGACGATCCGCGCCAGTGCAATCGCTGCCCCGCACACCAACGACGACACCGCCGCCAGCTTGGTCACGCCGATGTCCTCGCCCCATCATTCACTGTGTCATCGCCTCAACGCCGGCAGCGCCGATGACGTCGGTGTCCATCCCAGCGCTCCCCGACGCCGGCATCGCACCACCCCGCCCACTTCAGGGACACGGCTGGGTCCGCGACCGCAAAGCCCTCGCTCCTCGGGTGAAACCGTCGTTCCCCTCGCGATCCCTCTAGCACTGGCGGTCCGGCGTCCATCCAATCCGGGGCTTCTTCCTCCCCCGACTCAGGGCCTGAAGGCGCTGACAGACCACGCCTCCGCTTCCCACCATATTCTGGGAGATAGTGAGACACCAATCTTCAGATTTTGCTAAATCTTTATCTTTAGGATCCAATCTGAGATTTGTTTGAGTTCATTTTGTTAGAGAAACCTCTCACACCCTCACTGGAGCAGGAAATCCACCACAACCTCCGTTCGCAGCCAACGACGAAGCCTAAGCTGGAACCACGCCGAAGCTTTTAATACTCCTGTAGGAGTATTTAACGAGGTAAGACTAAATATCTAATTAATCATTTTAATCCATTCTCCTTTTCTGAAGATTTAGTTTAGCCCGAGCGAGGTTGCATCTTCAGATATATGAATGATAATTCTATGTAGTAGAAGGGGCGGATTTGGATCTGAGTACATGAGGGAGGTGGACGGAATTGATAATCCTGATCCCGTGAATTCGTATTAGCTAACTGATGAAAAGTGAATGCCGTATGTGTGAGTACTGAGTAATGGAAGTGTTCTTCCGCCTGTAGAAGCAAAGAAGATTTTGTCCGGTCACGTAATTCACCAATGTTTCAGTTTGCATTTCATTCGCATCTGACTGGAAATTATCCAGAGTGTAGCACAAGATTATAGTGCTGATGTTATAAATTGGTTGTAAAGTTTCTTCATAGAAGTCTAGAATTAATGAAATGTATGAGTAGGTTACAATTTGCGTGTGCACCAAGGAAAAATTATTCCGGCTATTTTGGATATATCTGTTCAATCCCCAAGGCGATGGTATATCAATTTTGTTTTTCAGAGTGTTCATATGATTCTCACATAGAGCTATAAACATCTATAATGAAATGTATTTACTGTTCATTTGTATTTTCCATATAATAATTTAACAGCCTTCCGTTGAAATATTATTGTTTGATATCTACATTTTTGCGTGCTACTTTCTGCTCTCACTGTCCTGCAGCAAGAATATATTTAAACGTTCACCTCAACTGGAGTATGTCACGTTGACAATAGGTGTGCAGATACAAAATTTGAAGTTCTTGTAATATCCCGTGTCTTCATCTGGTAATTAAGCACCAATTTGTACGGTTGTACCCAATCTCTGAATTTTTTAGACATACATGGTATACTTTGAAAAATTGATAGTAAGAGAGATAAATGAGATCAGAGGACCATGAATTGTTGGCTTACAAAGTAATTTTTAGTTGGTTGGTTATCATCTTTGACATAAGTATTATTAAAATTCACATGCTGTTAAACTTAATTTGAGGACAAAGTCCACACCATCATGTGAATTGTCATTCAAGGACCACACCCAACATCATGGGTTAGCTTACAAAGTCTTATAGCGAAGGAATGTCGTTGCTCCTGGTCTGTGGCTCCACCTTGGGTATTTCCCGATTGCTCCCTGGCGGTGCAGCAGATCGGGCGCCAAGGTTCATGCCGGCTGGTTGTTCTCCCATAGCAAGTTTAGTGTAGGGGACACTGATATGCTGCTATCACCTGCTTTGCTTCACGGGGAGGGGGTACGACAGGAGTTTTATGCCGGGTAGGTTATAAAACGCCTATGACTACATAATTACTACTGTAATTGTATTGTTACATTTATCTCTCATTACTATTAATGCTCCTGGATTATACGAAGGGCGAGAACACCGCTCTATTGATCTAGAAAACAATCCTTCTGCAGTTTGGGACATAGGGCAACTAACAATATCCAATAATACATCTGTTATATAGAAACTTAATTTGGGCAAGCGTTGCATGAAACGTGCATGTGCACGTGCTTGATTACTAGTTAATAGAAAATAAACCAAAACGGGAGCTTTGGTGGCTGCGCACAAGCGAGATGTGCTGGCTGCACATATGTTTGGTATAATAAAATTCGAGCCCTTACTTTTATCAATTCAGCATGTGAGCGTTGTTGGCTACGTGCGGCACTGTTTATGCTTTGGATCTGCAGTTCGAATCCCAAACCTGTCAAGTTTATATATTTTTAATTCTTTCGCCTCCCACTGACATGTGGGTCCCACATGTAAGAAAGTATCACATGTGTCTTAAAAAAATATGTGTAAGCAAATATCAAGACAACATGTGTTAGAAAAAATATATAGGCCTTTCAGCAAAAAATAAATGCCATGTGTCACCTCTTGATTGCCCAGGACATTTACGTACTTTGAGCCTGACTGGTTTTTGGAAAAAAAAAACCAGTCGCATGCACACAAAATACAAGTTCAGTGATGGGTTAGTCTGTTTTGCAAGTTCAGTGACTTAAGTATACCAACGTTACAAGTTCAGTGATCACCGGTGCTATTTACTCATGTCTGTGTATAAGTATATTGCATAGTCATCTTGACTTTTATGTTTTTTACCATACTTTATATTTCTCTCCGCATATGTACTGAAGAAGATTTACTTGAATGTGCCAATAATGTAACAAATGGAACACACACATATGATATATCGTATGTATGAATAAGCTTTTCCAGAGACCCATTTTTAAAAAGATAGTCAACATTTAAAGACGTTGAGTATTGTAAAGACGACAAACTTAATTGTCATCTGTAAGAGACATGAAAGACAGGCCAAGCAATTAATGAACCGGTAAGGCGGTAAGTAAAGGAAAACATGTAAATCTGTGACCACTAACCATGTCAGGTGCAAACACAACATTCGCTCCACAGACTCTGTTTGCACAAACAATCAATATATTAACAACTTAGCCCTGATTTCACAAGAATCAAACAACTAATCATAAAAAACAGAAGCGAAATATTCTGTAATGCGCTGTAACACATTGCTGCACAGAAACCTGCAGTAAATTCAGGGAAAAGCAGGCAAACATTGCTTCTTTGAATCATGGATGATAAGAAAGGTACCAAGCATTTTCTACTGCCCTACAGCAACAGGATAAGCTCATATGTAATGTACTAAGGCGCCAAGCTCACACAGCAGCGGTAGTCAAGTTTACCATGTTATGTCAGAGCTAACAAAGGTAAACTTTACAGGATTAAGAAGGTCAAGACTCAGAAATTCTACCTCAGGACTGTGCGGAGATGGCAAGGTCGCCAGTATCGACGACATGCTCTCCTGGAGAAGAAAAGTGTGAATGACTTGCACTCGGCTCAGAGTCCTCTCACGCGGCGACCCGTGCTCCTTCTGTTGAGCGTCACTGTGTTATTTTCTTCTTCTGCAGCCCTATCTTTTAGACACTGTGTTATTTGAGTGTCAAACTTATTGGACTAAAGCTAGGCAGTATAATAGGCCAGTTCCTCAACAAATCTATATACAGAAAAGGCCATCGATAGAAGTACCTGGCAGCAAACAACAAGGGCAAACTATTGGTTGGCATATAGCTGAAAAATCACTAAGAGACGCTCTGAATCTCAGCAAGAATGGGAGTATTTTTTTTCAGCCTGTTAATAGGAACCAAATAACCAATAATATGCCATACATGCCTTACACATCCTAATAACAATACCAACAAAGCATTCCAAATAAGTAACTGATAACAGCCAAAATAAGAGCTGTGCACTTCACTAAATATGTGTGCTTCACTAAATGACTAAAGGGAAAACTGCACCACATACACCAGAATACAAGCAAACCAAGACGACAGCGATAAAAAAACAGAAAATGAATTTTGGTGAAACCAAAGGAATAAATCAGTCAATTTGCATCACCTTGACTTTCTTCTCATATCTGCATGCAAACCGCAATGTCCGTGAGCCAATATCACCATGCCGCTCCCTAGTTTGTGACTGACCCCAAAAGGAAATGCACGTGCACAGTTCTGAAGTAAAGAACATATATCATCTGCATGAATAAAATGATTCTCTAAGGAAAGTAACTTCTGAGAAATGTTAACCTTATGAGAGTCGAAACTGTATCATCAAGTTTTTTCAGCAAAGTGATTAGCAAAGACACACGTTTTAGAACTATAGTGACAGCAACATAATATGTTCTTTGGGAACCAGCAGTAGTAATATGCAACCCAAAAATATAAGATTACAGAGGCGCACACTATTTGGTTGTTTTTATGCACACCACTTCAATGAATGAAACATGTAGCTCTGCAATATATGGACCATCCTCAAAAAAGAGGAAATGAGTAATATAATAAAAAGTGGAAATTTAACATGCATTACATCTGTGCCAGGGAAAACTACCTTCTAAAAATAGATGTAGCACATGGTATGTTTTTAGTTCAACGGATGCCCTGCAATCTAATTAGAACAACTCCCATCTTAAAAAACATAAGGTTACACCTATGAAAAAATGAATGTGCTCCATTTTCATCAAAAAATTACATCTGATATGTTCCTATCAAGGACGAGTCGCTCGACAAGTCGCGACTTGTCTACCTGTCGCAAATTCGATGTCGACAACCTGAAGCGACTCGACTAGTTGAGGTTGTCGGTCGACAAGTGGACAAGTCATCGACTATTCACAACAAGTCTACAGTTTTGAGTCGACCGACAAGTTAGTTGGCTAGAAACTAAAAGGCCCCTGTGAAAACCCTAGCCCCCCAGATCGTTATTTCCACCCTCCTGGCCTCCCTCCCCCACCCTCCTGGAACTTCCTATTTCATGAGATACCCCCTGCAATATAAATTAGATGTTACATTTGTGCTAAAAAAAACTCCTATCTCTGTAAATGATCCCACCTACAAAAAGGAATCTGTTACATCTTCTAAAATAGATTTCACCATGTGATTACATGCTACATTTCTGCTCTGCTCACCTACTCCATCCAGAAAAAATATAAGATTACACCTACGAGGATAAATGTGTTCCATCTGTTCTATTTTTTGTTCTTTGTTCATGGGTTACTGAAAGATCATATCGAGCCCCATGTGTGGTTTTGGTAATTAATGACAATCCCTATGGACTAATGGTTGCATTGATTTATATGTGTAGGACTTGTCCATAGACAATGCTTGAACCATTTGTTGGAGTCAAGGTTGTAAGAAGAATATTATGTGTTGACCAAGGTGTTATTCAAGGAGTGATCCAAAGATTGGTCTTAAGGGAGTTGAGCTTATGTCAAGTGTGTCTTGAAGAATAAGATTGAGTGAGCTCTCATGTGTATCCTCAAGACACCATCATTATGGAGAAAGAAGAATTAGCTCAAGGATTGATCAAGTCAAAGCGCAAGTTCAAGATGAGCAACTAGAAGAGAACATATGCTTGAAGCTTGCCATCTATATTGTGATCATGGATATGTGAAGATATGCTTAAAGAGAGTCTCTTCCATAGTGGAGTATGGAGGAGCAATCCGCAAGACTTCAACAAGCAAGCTCAATCAAGAAAGGTGGTCCAACTTGAGAAGATCAAGATCATCATTATCCACCTCAAGTGGAATGCTCAAGGCAAAGGTATGATATTGATAGGGTTTCTTTCTTACCGGTCTCATGGTGTTAGTTGTGAGACCGGGTTATAGGATCGGTAGCCGTACTATCAAGAGGGGCTCTTGAGTGAGTAACTTAATCGTATCGTTCGGAGAGAGCTCAAACCTTTGCATACTTGGCATCATCTTTCTTGATTCTTATTTGGGTTTTATCCATGTGAGGTTCTAGAGCTTGTGGTTGTTTCCATGACAAGCTCTAGCTCATCAAAAACGGATTCCGCATGAAACTCTTCTTGCGTTTTTGGTGTTTGGAGATTTTACCGGTTTGTCTTCGAAGAGAGGTCAAACCTTTCATCATTTGGTTTTATCCTCCTTGGTTGGACTATGATGTTTCTCTGCATAAAGTTGTAGAGCTTGTTGTTGTGATTCCAACGAGCCCAAGATCATCGAAAACGGAGTCCGGATGCTCAAGTTATTGCCGTTTTCGTTTTGGTATTTCTGTTGTTTCAGGGGGGGCGGAAATAGCCGGCCCGGGGCCGGAAATAGCCGGTCAGACCGGCTTTAGCCGGGCCGGTCTGAGGGCCGGCTTTAGCCGGTCTGCCCAGATTTCGTCTCTGTTGCAACCCGGCTTTTTGTCCGGCTTTTTCTGGCCAGGGCCGGACTTTTCAGACCGGCTATAGCCGGTGTTAAGTCCGGCTTTAGCCGGTGTTAGTGGCTGTAACGGTCAGATTTTCGTGGGGGGGTATAAATACCCCTTCTTCCTCCTTGGGCTGTGCACGAAATTGGCTTCTCTCTCCTCCATTGTTGACTTTGCAAGCTTGCCCTCCCTCCTCCATTCCTCCTATGATTCTTGCATATCTTTGAGGGAAAAGAGAGAGGAGATCTAGATCTATATTTCCACCAATCCATTTCTCCTCTAAGTGAGGGGAACATCTTGGGATCTAGATCTTGGAGTTCTTTGTGGATTTCCTTTGTTCTTCCTCTCATATCTCTCCATAGCATTAGTTGCTTTGGTGAGATTTGGGTGAGAAGAATTTGAGCACTTTGTGTGCCCTTGCCATTGCATAGGTTGCATCGGTTTGAGTTCTCCCCGGAGATTCGAGTAAGTGAAAGTTTGTGAGCTTATTACTCTTGGGTTCTTGGAACCCTAGACGGCTTTGTGGCTTTGTGGAGCCTTGGTGGCTATCCTTGGGAGCCTCCAATTAAGTTGTGGATGCGTGCCCCAAGATTTGTGTAAAGGCCCGGTTCCGCCTTGAGGAACCCCTTAGTGGAAGAGTGAGCTAGGCCTTTGTGGCGCAAGCTCACACCGGAGAATAGGGTGAGGCCTTTGTGGCGTTGGTTAGGCCTTTGTGGCGATACCACACCCCTCCAACGAGACGTACTCCCTTTCAAGGGAGGAACTCGGGAATACATCATCGTCTCCGCGTGCCTCGGTTATTCCTATACCCGAGCTCTTTACTTATGCACTTTACATTGTGATAGCCTTCGTGCTTGAAGTCATATATCTTGCTATCACCTTGTTACTTGTATTGCTTAGCATAAGTTGTTGGTGCACATAGGTGAGCCTAGTTTATTTAGGTCTTGTGTGCTTGACAAAATAAACGCTAGTTTAATTCCGCTTTTGTTCAAGCCATTCGTAAAATTTGATATCACCTATTCACCCCCCCCTCTAGGCGACATCTGTGTCCTTTCAATTGGTATCAGAGCCCGGTCTCTCATTTTAGGCTTCACCGCCTTGAGAGCAAAGATGTCGGCTAGGGGATTAGTGCACAATGACACTTTTATATTCGATGGCACAAATTATGATACTTGGAAAATTCACATGCTTAATTATTTTCGGGTCATGGACCCATCTATGGAGCGAATTGTAGATGTGGGTTTTTCTCCTCCAAAGGATACTCAAAATCTATCTTTAGAGGATGAGAAAAACTTGTATCTCAATGCTCAAGCTACTCATGTGATTGTTAATGCTTTGAGCGATGTAGTTACCTTCTCCATCACGCCTTTTCGGAGCGCTCATGATATATGGACAAAGCTTCAAGAAAAATATGGTGTGTCCAAGACTATTGAGGATGATTGTATTCCTTCCACTTCCGGCCGCAATGAACTTTCATCCACTTTACCAATGTGTGGCAAGACACAAGGTAATGATATGGTGAGTGGTGATGAAACTTGCAATGGTGATAGTATGCTTACTTTTGATGATCCTTCATCTCTATCTCATTGCAATGCTTCATCTTTGGACTTAAACACTTGTAGCCCCATAAATGTTTTACATGCTTGTGTTGATAGTCCTTGCATATCATGTGTAAATTTCTTGAATAAATCTCATGATGATATGCTTGCTTTGTCTTGTTGCCATGATACAAATGCTTCTATTTCCTCTAGTATTTGTGATGCTAACCATATAGAGGAAACCGAAGAGTCTTTGGGCCAAGACAAGGTCTTGAATGGAGCTTCAAGTATTTCTTCATGTTCTTCTTCTCACGGTTCCCACATATGCCTTATGGCTAGGTCTTCAAATCATAATGATGTTGAGGGCAATGGTGAGGATGAGGAAAATGAAGAAGACTATATTGAGTATTTAAACAAGAAGGGTAAGGTGGTCTTTGATGCTTTGCATAACCATAAAAATATTTTGCCCAACTTCTTTGAAATCATGAGTTGTGCTATTGAGAGCACGAAACTCATTGAGATGAAGGAAGAACAAATTGATAATATGTTTTCTCTTGAGCGTGAGTATGCCAATGATATCCATGATTTAAAATATGCTCTAGAGGAAGAGCAAGAGCTTCGGGTTTCTCTTGAGGAGAAGCTTGAATCCATTGAGGAGTCATGTAATGAAATTATTTCTAAACTCACTAAAGAACGTGACCTCGCTCTTGCCAAGTTGTCTTCTCCTATTCATAATGATAATGATGCATGTGCTACTAACTCTACTTCTTGTGAAGCATCTATTTTGAAGGAGAATGTTGAGCTAAGGGCTCAACTTGAATTGCTAACTAGCAAGTATGGGAAATTGGAAGAAATTCATGAATAGCTATCTAGCTCTAATGAGGATCTTCTAGTGTCCCATGCTCGCCTAAAGTTAGCTCATGAGGCTATATCTACAAAGGTAACATCTTGTGAGCCTCATGTGGGCACTAGCACTATTTCCCAAAATGCAATATTGCCATGTGCTAGTACTAGTAATTCATCCACTCATACTATTTCTACATCTAGTGATGAATTACCCTCCTTGCCTTGTTGCTCTAACAATGTAGCCTCTACTTCCTCTAGTACTTGTGTTGTCACTAACCATGTAGAGGAAATCAAAGAGCTCAAGGCCCAAGTTACTTTGTTGAAGAAAGACTTGGAAAAACGTCATGAAGGGAAGTCCACACTCAATAAGATCTTGAGTGTGCAAAAATCCCCCAATGACAAGAGTGGACTTGGATTTATCTCTAACAACAAGAAGAAGTCCAAAATATACAAGAAGAAGAAGGGCCAAGAACAAGTCAAGAATTTGGCCAAGATTGTTTGCTTCAAGTGCAAAATTGAAGGGCACCATGTTAGATCTTGCCCTTTGAAGAAAAAGGCACTTAGTGAGAAGCAACAAGGGAAGCGGTCTCAAGTTCAAGCCCTTGCTCAACCTCAAGTTGAAGAAAGGTCACTTCCCAAGAAAAATCAAGCTAATGCTCCCCTTGTGGAGAAATCAAGTGAGAAGAAGGTGAAGAAAAGAACTTGCTACATATGCCATGAGAAGGGTCACCTATCTTCTTCATGCACTAGTGGTAACTCATCCGACCCTATCATAATTGAAGATGTTTATTCGCTTTGCAAGGATAAGGTTGGCAATGTGTTTGCCAAATTTGTTGGTACTCAAAGTGGTGTCAAGAAAAGAACCATTTGGGTTGCCAAACCTATTGTTACTAACCTCTTAGGACCCAACTTGGTTGGGGACCAACAAGCCATTACTTGAACAATAGGTGTTGTTGGAGGGCATTGGAGACTTGGCTATATCATGAAGAATTAAGGGATCTTCATCAATTATATTTTCTCAAGTCAAGTCATTTGGATTATCTTATTTCTATCATATATCCAATGTTCCTCCTTGCGGTAACATGTATTCAACTTATCTACCTTGAAAGTTACTCGCCCCTTTGCATGTGTTGGGTTTTGTATCTTGCATGTGTTTGTATATGTTGTGCTTCCTACTTGCTTCATTTTGAGTAATCAAGTATGTGCATGTTGGTTTGCACACCATGTATGGGTGTTCTTGTTGAGCCTATTGCATCTTGTTTTATCTTACTTGGCTCTTGTGAGAGATTATTGGACCATCCCATTTTGGGGGAGTGATATGCTTTGCACTTCACAATCCTAAAAATGTGTGTACATGAGGAATACCACTTAGTGTGGATATTTAAAGATTATCTAGTTTCTATGTGGTATGTCATTCTCATGAGAAATTCAAATTCTATAATGTCCATTAATCATCTTGTTGGATTTTATTTGCCTCTTGTGAAAAATAAATGTTTTATCACATTATGGGGGAGTAATATGCTTTGTGCATACCACAAACCAATATAATGTGTATATTTGAGGTTGTGCCACATAGTGTTGATATTGTAAATTATTTTGCGTCTATGTGGCATGTTTGCTCAAACAAGTTCTAATTTGCCAAATTGTTTTATTGCTCTTGTTTTGGATCTTGTTTGTGAGATACTTTCTTGGTAGGGTTTTCCTAAAATGTGGAATGCTACATCAAAGTTGGAAAACCATTTTCTTCAAGTTATCCTAATCATTGCTTTGCGTGATTGTTTAACTATTTGAGTCTATCAAGAATATCTTCTTTAGCATGGTTTTTAATTCTTATCCTTCTCCGTATGCTTCTTTGTTGTGAAGATGATCTTGGATTTATATGTACACTACCACCGGGAAATAAATCCAAATACCTCTTGTTCTTGGACAATTGGTACTATATCATGTGGTGCATATAAATTAATCATCTTTACATTGGCTATTTCTTTTAATTGCCTTATCTCTAGCCAAAAATGTATTGTTTTAAGCTCCCATTGTCTTCCATGACTTTTGTTATTCCATTTGATTTCGTTGAACTTGTTTTGTGTTATTTCTATGTAGGTAAATGTGATGATCCCACTTGTGTGCATTTTGTATTCAAATGCAAAATCATAAATGATGCACTAATCTTGGGGGAGCTCTCCTATATTTGTTATAACACACTCTTTGTGCTTATTTCATTTGGTATTGGTTTTTGTTGGAAGACAAATCTTTTCTTTTTGGTACTTAGTGTGCCATCATAAAAAGTGTGGAGAGTTTGGTTTGTTTGTTTGAACCTTGCTCTCTTTGGGAGTTGGTGATCTCATTCCTTATTATTTATTCTTACTCTTAAAATGAGATATGTCTTTGAGCATGTGTGTTTTAGTTATGCTTTATGCTCATTGGCCTTTGTTTGGTTCACTAATTGAACTTTGGAATCAATCTTGTGTTGATTTGATTCTTTGATATAATTTGTACAATCTTTTTTGTCGCTTCACAATTTTGTGTGCTCGCTTGTTCTTCTTTGTGTTTTATCCAAATTGTATCTCCTTTGGGCTCTTGAAAGTCTTGTGCATGCATATTTACTAAATGTATACTTTATGGCATGCTTTGCTTTCTTTGGTCAAATATATAGGGGAAGCTCCATCAAATCCTAAATCGGCTAAGATGTGCATGAAATTCAATTTCATATTTATATGCACATATTTATGTGGAGTTTGTCCTATATGTTGTAGTTTCTAACTACTTGGGACCCAATGAGTTTGGGGACCATCTTGTACTTGAACTTTGTTTTAGGTACATGGAGATATATTGGTTCTTGTCTCAATAATAAGGATGAAGTGGTGACTAAATGGTAATTTGAGGCAAGCTAGGATTATTGAAGGACTCTTATCTACTAGATCCTACCATTGATATCTCGGTAACAAGTATCTTCTTCATGCATACTTTTCTAGTATCCAACCTTATGTAGGTTGTTTCATGGCATGGAAAATCTTTATTTGCAAATGTTGTGCTTCTTGCAAAGGTCTTAATGAAACCTCTTTATTGCAAATGTGAGTAAGTTGAGATGAGTGCATATTATCGGGAACATATAAAATCATGCTCATGATTCTCCTATCCCATATATGTCAATTTAGCAATTTTATTGCATATCAATTCCTCAAGTTTCTCACATGTGCAATATTGTTGAAAGTGTAAATTTAGTACTTTCTTTTGGTATCCCTCTTTGTGATACTTGTTGGTTTTCTCAAAGCATCCCAACTATCTTCTTTCCCTTGTTGATATTTGTGATGTCTTTGACTTGTTGGTGGTTGAAGTTCTTCAATATACAATAAGATAAATTGAGCCTTTGGCCATGCTTTAAAAGCAAAAATCTCATTGGTATATTGCATGACTTCATTTTGGATATCATGTTCTATTCTTAGTATCTATTTTGTGTGTACATGTTTCTTTGTGATAATTATCTTCGTGATGGTGTCTATTTAGAAACTTATACACATGAGAGATGATATCTCCTTATTTGATATGTTACTTGAACCTTATGTGTTGGGATGGAATGATAAGCAATATCATTCATTGAAGACTATGTGGATGCTCTATGCTCATCCTTGTATTAGTCTTATAATATGCTTTGTCATTTCTCTCACACATTCCTTTGGTTGAGCCTTTTAATATGTCGTCTCTTATTTGTAGCTCAACCATTTCTTTGATGCAAGTGTTAAGCTTAATTTCTTTTCTATGATCTCTTGCAAATGGTTGCGTTTTAAATGGTATTGAGGGAGTGAGGATTCCATGTTGTGCAAATTGTATTCAAATACAAACATTCCAATTTTTGCACGTACCTTGGGGAGCTTCCTCATTTCATTTAAAGCACCATTTTGCGGTTAGCATAGTATTTAATTTCACTTGGTATCATTTTGTTTTGAATAATATTGAGGGAGTGATGATTCCATGTGTGTGCACCTTATACTTCAACTCAATAGAATATTTTGTGCACACACCTTGGGGAGCTTCCTCATATTATTTAGAGCACCTTTTCGATCTTATCATAATATATCTATTCAATTTGTTCTTTGGATTGTTTGATTGCTCTCTTCATTTGTTGAAGTTTATCCATCGTGTTATCTTATTTTTTTTTGCAATCTTTGATCCTCAATATAGTTTGGTTTCCTTCATATATTTGTCTTTGTATATGTGCATGTGTCTTCACTTATTTCTTTTGGATATGCACACCATTTTGGAGGAACCCACACTATATTGGCCTTCTAAGTTTTTCGCCCATTTTGGCAATGGATGCCAATGGGGGAGAAGTTTCGAGGGTTTAAAGGGAATTGGCTTTTATGCTTTGGTTTGTTCTTAAGCATTTGCCTTGCATGCTTTGCATGGTTGAGTATATAGTGGAAACTCCACCAACAACCTTGGTTGGGCAATATATGCAATGAAATCAAGATCATTCACACATGCATAGATTGTGGGGGATTTTGCTCTATATATGGTGGTTTTACTAACATTACATACTTTTGTAGTATTTGATGTTAGTACAACTATTTTGGTTCTTTGAATTCATTATATAAACCCTCTCAAAGAGATTGTCATCAATTACCAAAATGGGGGAGATTGAAAGATCATATCGAGCCCCATGTGTGGTTTTGGTAATTAATGACAATCCCTATGGACTAATGGTTGCATTGAGTTATATGTGTAGGACTTGTCCATAGACAATGCTTGAACCATTTGTTGGAGTCAAGGTTGTAAGAAGAATATTATGTGTTGACCAAGGTGTTATTCAAGGAGTGATCCAAAGATTGGTCTTAAGGGAGTTGAGCTTATGTCAAGTGTGTCTTGAAGAATAAGATTGAGTGAGCTCTCATGTGTATCCTCAAGACACCATCATTATGGAGAAAGAAGAATTAGCTCAAGGATTGATCAAGTCAAAGCGCAAGTTCAAGATGAGCAACTAGAAGAGAACATATGCTTGAAGCTTGCCATCTATATTGTGATCATGGATATGTGAAGATATGCTTAAAGAGAGTCTCTTCCATAGTGGAGTATGGAGGAGCAATCCGCAAGACTTCAACAAGCAAGCTCAATCAAGAAAGGTGGTCCAACTTGAGAAGATCAAGATCATCATTATCCACCTCAAGTGGAATGCTCAAGGCAAAGGTATGATATTGATAGGGTTTCTTTCTTACCGGTCTCATGGTGTTAGTTGTGAGACCGGGTTATAGGATCGGTAGCCGTACTATCAAGAGGGGCTCTTGAGTGAGTAACTTAATCGTATCGTTCGGAGAGAGCTCAAACCTTTGCATACTTGGCATCATCTTTCTTGATTCTTATTTGGGTTTTATCCATGTGAGGTTCTAGAGCTTGTGGTTGTTTCCATGACAAGCTCTAGCTCATCAAAAACGGATTCCGCATGAAACTCTTCTTGCGTTTTTGGTGTTTGGAGGTTTTACCGGTTTGTCTTCGAAGAGAGGTCAAACCTTTCATCATTTGGTTTTATCCTCCTTGGTTGGACTATGATGTTTCTCTGCATAAAGTTGTAGAGCTTGTTGTTGTGATTCCAACGAGCCCAAGATCATCGAAAACGGAGTCCGGATGCTCAAGTTATTGCCGTTTTCGTTTTGGTATTTCTGCTGTTTCAGGGGGGGCGGAAATAGCCGGCCCGGGGCCGGAAATAGCCGGTCAGGCCGGCTTTAGCCGGTCTGCCCAGATTTCGTCTCTGTTGCAACCCGGCTTTTTGTCCGGCTTTTTCTGGCCAGGGCCGGACTTTTCAGACCGGCTATAGCCGGTGTTAAGTCCGGCTTTAGCCGGTGTTAGTGGCTGTAACGGTCAGATTTCCGTGGGGGGGTATAAATACCCCTTCTTCCTCCTTGGGCTGTGCACGAAATTGGCTTCTCTCTCCTCCATTGTTGACTTTGCAAGCTTGCCCTCCCTCCTCCATTCCTCCCATGATTCTTGCATATCTTTGAGGGAAAAGAGAGAGGAGATCTAGATCTATATTTCCACCAATCCATTTCTCCTCTAAGTGAGGGGAACATCTTGGGATCTAGATCTTGGAGTTCTTTGTGGATTTCCTTTGTTCTTCCTCTCATATCTCTCCATAGCATTAGTTGCTTTGGTGAGATTTGGGTGAGAAGAATTTGAGCACTTTGTGTGCCCTTGCCATTGCATAGGTTGCATCGGTTTGAGTTCTCCCCGGAGATTCGAGTAAGTGAAAGTTTGTGAGCTTATTACTCTTGGGTTCTTGGAACCCTAGACGGCTTTGTGGCTTTGTGGAGCCTTGGTGGCTATCCTTGGGAGCCTCCAATTAAGTTGTGGATGCGTGCCCCAAGATTTGTGTAAAGGCCCGGTTCCGCCTTGAGGAACCCCTTAGTGGAAGAGTGAGCTAGGCCTTTGTGGCGCAAGCTCACACCGGAGAATAGGGTGAGGCCTTTGTGGCGTTGGTTAGGCCTTTGTGGCGATACCACACCCCTCCAACGAGACGTACTCCCTTTCAAGGGAGGAACTCGGGAATACATCATCGTCTCCGCGTGCCTCGGTTATTCCTATACCCGAGCTCTTTACTTATGCACTTTACATTGTGATAGCCTTCGTGCTTGAAGTCATATATCTTGCTATCACCTTGTTACTTGTATTGCTTAGCATAAGTTGTTGGTGCACATAGGTGAGCCTAGTTTATTTAGGTCTTGTGTGCTTGACAAAATAAACGCTAGTTTAATTCCGCTTTTGTTCAAGCCATTCGTAAAATTTGATATCGCCTATTCACCCCCCCCCCCTCTAGGCGACATCTGTGTCCTTTCAGATACCTTATATCTAATTAGATGCTATATTCTGCTAAAGAAACATCCAAGAAAAATCTATCAGCACGCCAACAGGTCCATCTAGATGTATCACAGAAAAAATAGGTTCCACCATGTGATTATATGCTACATCACTGCTCACAAAACTCCCATCTAAACAAAAGATTATACCTCAAAACCTCCAAGAAAATTGTACTAGCATGCCAACGGATATATCTAGAGGTAAACACTACATTATATCATGTACAGACAGAACACATACCTTGCACCATGATGTAGCCTGGGACGAGGATGTAGCCAGGGCGGGTCGCAGGAAAGGATAGTGATTGGCTTGGATCATTTACTGGGCCCCACACCAAGTAAGTGTGGAAAGGAAAGACTCGCCTGGTTGTACAGCAAGGCTTTGATCTCTTATGGGTACAAGTGACCACCTCTACAGAGTGTAAGAAAGTATCTGAATACTCCATGTTCCGGGAAGGAGCTATGAACGCGGTAGGAAAGGAGCCCATCGAAGCTCTAATCAACTTGTGAAGGCTGATGGACATAGTTCTTCTGAATAAAAGCAACCTCTTGAAGAAATGTTTCAAAAACTTGCATTGCCAAACGACTCTCGGGTCTAAGGCTATAGCTAGTGCATAAAACACCTTATTCCTTATATGAACTTGCTGGGTAACTCTCGTTACTCACCCCACTCCCTCTTAACCCTTGATTAGATTGGAGACAACACAAGGAGGCAATCTCGAGACACTAAAGATGAAGCTGAAGCCCTCTACCAATGTCAGAACCATCAATAGAGTCAACAACTATACCAAGCTTCGAGGAAAACTATAATAGGAGTAGAAGGGACCCAATTCCCTAATCCTAGAACCTAAGTAGTTAGGGTAGTTCTATAGGTTGAGTAGTAAGCCAACTACATTAGTTGTAGCTCTAGTATAGTGTTCAGCTTATTCTTTCTTGGTTGTAATCGCCAGAACTAACCCTCCTCCTGTTGAGGAGGTTCTGAAGATCTTCTGTATGATGAAATTGTAATCCTATAGACATACTTTGGACCTGCGATGTTTCTGTTGTACCACTCAGATCGATGTAATACTAGTGAGACGGTGTTTCATTGGTGTTATGTCAACGACTTGCATACTACACATGCAGTGGTATGCAGGGTCACCACACCTGAGCCCACGGCGACATCGAAGGGAAGGAAGAAAAGGAAGAAGAACTCGCCGCCGACCGAGCCGCGGATCAAATGGACGTCTCAAGTTGGCGTTCAACGAGCGCAAAATCGTCGATCCCTACTTCAACAAGACAGTGATGATACGCGGCGACAAGGCCATGGGCACCCATTGGGGGATCATGCAGGTGGCGTGCAGCAAGTGGCATGGCATACAGGAGGAGAACGAAGCTCGCCTGGTGATTGGCGCTGATTTCGAGGCCAAGGTATGCCCACTCGCCGTGCCGTCCGTTGACCCCTAGATCGCCGAGGTTTCATTTTGATTCGTCGGCCTGTCTTTGCAGATGCGGCAGGCGTTCGACATGTACAGCAACGACACCGATGGCCATACATTCAAGTACCTCAACGTCTTCGCTTGCATCGAGAATTGCGAGAAATGGGCGAACGTACGCCGAAACCTCGCAAAGAACAAGGATGAGCAGTATGACCCCAACGCTTCAGCCCCTGCCGCATCGGCGGGCCACCCCGAGCTCGACCAGAAGAAGCTGAAAGAACTGAAGAAGGTGTGCCATCCAACCAAAAGGTTGCAGGCGTCCTTCGACAAGTGCTGGGCCGACACGAGGGCGCACGCCATCGGGAGGGACAACAAGTACACCATGCGGTGGAAGGAGATGCTCGCCAACCAGGGCATCCAGATCGCCTTGCTGAAGGCAACCTCCGTGGCAAAGAAGAGGAACACCGACCTTGCGTTCCTGATCGGCGACAATGATGGAAGATGGACGAGGAGACGAGGGCTTGGTATGACGCCCATCGCCAAGACATCCTCCAGCCTCTGTCGACTGCTTCATCCTCCCCTTCGACGTCCACTCCCATTGCTGCGACATCGGCGGCCCATGATGCATCGCCGCCCGATTCCGCGCCAGACAAGGCACAGGAAGGGACCGCCGATGTGCCTGTTATCGTCTAGTTTTTGTTTCGATCGCCAGATTGTGGCTGATCCGATCGCCAAACTATTGGGCGATGCTTTTGTGTAGCGGGAAGACGATTTTTGAAACTATCCCCGCTGATGGGCGAATGCCAGGGTGCGACTAGGAAAATGTTGCCGCCCACGCCCTTTTTTCATCCAATCCGGCGTTTGTTAAATCTGGATTTTGGCCTGGGGGGCTCAAACGGCTGGAGATGCTCTTATATACGGAGGGACCTTTGTTTTTACTGTTTACCAGCTTGTTGTTCCTCTATCGCCGCCACTACTTCTTCTTCCCTACGCTTTCCTTCTCCCCGCAGCTCCCGAGCGCTCCACCATTGCATGCCCGTCAAGAGGGCTGCGCACAGAGTGAAGATGGTCAAGAAAGGGACCAAGAAAATGGCACTCAACTGGGTCCCTTCATCTTCTGATGACGCGGATTTGAAGAAGGCCAAGAAGGAGGTGTTTCTCCCAGAAGCGGCGCCTGTCATCTTCCCCGACGACAAGAGCGTTCCAAAACCACCGAAGGGATATCGGGTGATGTTCCTCGCCTTTCTTCTCCGTGGCCTTTCTTTCCCTGCCCACAAATTTCTTTGTGGGCTTCTCTTTGTCAATGGCGTGCAGCTACATCAGCTCACGCCGAATTCGATTCTTCACATTGCTTGTTTTGTCACTCTCTGTGAGTCTTTTCTTGGAATTGACCCACACTGGGTCCTTTGTAAATTCCTTTTTCGCTTCCGCCGCAGCGTTTCTTTGGACAAAAATCCTGAGCTAGGAGGAGCTGTTGTATCTGTGCGATCTGAATCGCACTATCTGGAGTTTAATATGGCTGCATCAGTGCAAGGCTGGAGGTAAAAAATGGTTTTATATCAAGGACCAGAAGGCCACTGATTCTGATCAGTATGGTCTCGCTCCTTTTGATGCCAGCGAAATCCTGACGAAGCTGACAACATGGGATTCTCCTCCTTTGGAAGCTGAAGTCAAAGATATCAAGCCTTTGCTGGCTCGTATTCAAAGACTTAAAAGCATAGCTGGGGCGGACTGATAGGGATGCAACTTATGGCGTTCTTCCTTCAGAGGCACATCCAACCCCTGCAATCTCGAGCTTCTAAGTTATGGACTTACTCCGGCTTGACCGATCCTTCTCGAGTGTTTGCCCAGGATCCAAAGAAAAAGGATCTCGACAAGCGGGTTAGATCATTGACTACTTTGACTGCACAGATGGAGATTCCTGCTTGTACAGCTGCTTTTTTCGACTCTACTCACCCCTTACCAGAGGTATGCATCTTTATAACTCAAAAGTGTTGACTTACCTTGTTGTTTCATTGTATTGCGTGTTGTTTATTACATTTGTTCTTCGAATGCTCTTTGTAGGACCACCAATTGTTGGTTTCTCGCCCTCATCTTCCCAAGGAAGGACCAATCGATGCTGATCATGTTCCTGCTGATTCCGGAGCCCCCGAGGCTGGTGAAAACCAGGACGGAGATGAAGCCAAAGATTCTATGGAGGAGAGCGATTCTACTACATCACCTCCCCCGCCAACTCCGAGGATAAAGGTCTAGAGAAAAAGAGGAAGCGTACAAAAGACTGCCTTCCTAGAGTACCTCGATTCCAACAGATGCACCAGAGAAGCCAGCTGTTGCCAAGGACTCCGAACTTCAGATGTTTGAATTGCTTGACTCGTGAGTTTGTTTTGTTTTCTTTATCAAAGTATTTCTATCTTCGACTCTTCTCTTCTTCTTGATGTCAAATAATTTCCTTTTAGTGATGATGACAAGCCAAAGAAAGATGTTGTTGTGGTTCCTCTCTCAGATGCTTTGACTACTTCCAGAGGACGCTCTCAGGAGGAAACCATGGTGGTAAAACCATCACCAGTCCTTCTGAAGAAAATTTTTGGTGCACCGCCTCTGAAGCGTCAGAAGAAGGCAGCAGCGGCAGCTGTTTCTCTTAAGGTTCATCAGCCATCCTCTTCCTCTGACCATGTGAGTATTTCTTCATGTAATCGACTTTGTTTATTCTTGAACTCTAAGATTCTTACGTAATTTGGGCTCTGCAGCCTTTGATGCAGAGATTTCTTTCTCTTGGCACTGAATGTGTCAAGATTCAGGAGACTGCTGATGCATCCAAAGGTTTTTTCGTTGTGCTCTTCACTTTTGCTTACTTTTGTTTTGCATGCTTGTACTCCTGCTTCTCATGGCTGATTTTCCTTTGTTATAGTCGCCTTGGACCTAGCTCTTGCTCGCATAGCTGCTTTAGAAGCCGAACTGAAGACTTCCACGGAAGCTCTGAAGGATGCCAACGCTGCCAAGGTTTCTGCTGAAAGGGCTACCAAATCAGCAGAAACCAGGGCTAAGAAGGCTGAAAAGGCATTGGTTGATGCTAATCAGAAGCAAATCAAGTGGGAGCAAACCGTGGTTGCGAGACTCGATGAGATTTCCACCTCCATTGGCAGTGAGTGTTTCATCCTGTTCCGAAATTTTTTCAACACTTTCACTTTGCTGATATGTATTTTCTTATCTCCTTTGTACTTCTGCGATGCAGCAGAGAAACTTGGAGAAGTGTGGAGGCTTCGGTAAGGCAATTTTGAAGACCCTCTGCTGGATTCAGTAGACGTGCTGGAATCGAACTGGAAGCTTGCTCGAGATGTTCTCCATCAAACTCACCATGTTTTGATTTGCATGTTCGTCGGGTTATTCCCGAAGAGAAGGGATCAGATGTGTATGAAATCCTTCGAAAGCTCGTCGCAGCCTTCGACACCATCAAAGATCACGTTCATGCGATGAAGCTCATCTCAGTGAAACAAGGTGTCGAAGGGGTGATTGCCCTTGCCCAATCGCATGGCGAGGAGGTGGACTGGGAGAAGGTTGGCTCCTCGTATGCTTGTTTTTTGTCAGAGATGACGGAGCTCTTCAAGAAGGCGAAGGAGTACGCGCCCAAGCTTGTATCGCTTATCCTTCCTGCGTGGACTTCCTCGACTACTTCGCCTGGATCTTCTATGCCCTCTTCCAGTACACTGATGACCCACAAGTATAGGGGGTGTATCGTAGTACTTTTGATAAATAAGAGTGTCGAACCCAACGAGGAGCAAAAGGTGTTGACAAGCAGTTTTGATCTAGGAATCACTGTAAATACTAGCAAACGGGTTTTCAGGGGTATTTGATAATGCAGATAAATAAAGTACAATTAAATAAAAGACAGTAATAATAATTGCAGTGAGTGGCCCAATCCTTTCTAGAGCAAAGGACAAGCTGGTTGTGTTACTTATGATTACCAAATGTTCCTGAGGACACACGAGAATTTCGTCAAGTGCTTTCGCTTCATACAGTTGATTAATCTTTATTGGTTTGATAAGTGTTATGGGGGTGAACCTATGCTAATGCACTACCGCAACTTGGACTAATACATACTTGTGATTATACCGCTTGCAAGGATCCACAACTACAAGAAAGTAATTAAGATAAATCTAACCACAACATTAAACTCTGAGATCCTACACTCCCTGGTGCACTGGTTTCCTAACGGGGGTTTAGGTTTCTATCAATCCGGCAACCCCACAATTAGTAGCCAAATACACAATGCATTCCACTAGGCCCTTAAAGGTGAAGTATCATGTAGTTGACATTCACATGACACCACTAGTAGAATAGCACCACAACATAAATATCAAACCATTAAGTATTACTCAACATAGTTCCACTACTAACATCTTGACTTCTCCCATGTCCTCAAGAACTAAACAAACTACTCACAAGACATCATATGGATCATAATCAGAGGTGAAATAATAATGAATAAAAATCTGGACATAAACCTTAATTCAATGGTTTCACTCAATAGCATCAACTACAAGTAGTAATTAACACTGGGAAAGTTTCCCCTATGAACTAGACAAGATTCACCCCAAGATGTTACAGCGGGACGGCTTGGTGATGATGGTGATGAAGGTGCTGGTGATGATGATGATGATGATCCCGACGGAGCCCAGCTCAATGACGGTGACGATGGCGATGGTTTCCCCCCTCCGGGAAGGAATTTCCCCAACAGATTTCTGCCTGCTAGAGAGCTTTCTCTCTCTGTGTGTTTTCCATCCCGCAGAGGCGGCGGAGTATTTCTGCGATCCTCCTCCCAGTCTTAGGCTTCTGAGAGGATGATATACACGAAGGGGCACTGGCAGAGGTGGGCCAGGGAGGCCACACCACCTGGCGGCGCAGCCAGGGCTGGCCCGCGCTACGGGGTGGTGTGGGCCCCTGGTGGTTCACCTCGGCATCTCCTTCTGGCTACTTCCATCTTTTGGCAAAATAGGAACTTTTGGGTATTTTCCTGGAATTGCTGATCTCTAGAAATATGGTGTCTTGAAAGTCCTTTTTCCAGCAGAATTCTGATTCCGGCACTTAATTCTCCAATAATCATCAAACATGCAAAATAGAAGAAATAACATAAGTATCATCTCTAAATATGAAATATATCAATGAATAATAGTAAATTATGTTATAAAATAGTGATGCAAAATGGACGTATCAACTCCCCCAAGCTTAGACCTCGCTTGTCCCCAAGCAAAAACTGAACTCAGTAAACACGACCATAGGTTTATGGAGTGAAGTGTCGATAAACAAAATACAGACAAGAAGCATCACATTTATCAATACACAAGTCATAATAGACAGCAACTTCACATTATATAACTTAACTTGCAATGATTAAAGGAAATCACAATAAAAGTGCACAAAGAAAATCATGATTGGTGATGGCAAACTTTTGTTCTTGGTCAGAGAGAACAATTAACAGATTGTACTTATATTTCGATCAGAGTCTTTATAATAGAGCTTATATTGCAGAAATCACATGATCAATCATAAGAATCTCTTTACATTCATTGATAGCTTTCAAAGATATATTCATTCAGATAAAAGAATTGTACTAAACAAAGGAAGATAAAGACATGATTGAATAAATCAACATATGGATGGTTGGATCACAACAACTCAAATGCTTGCTTGAGATAGAGAGGAATAGGTTTATTGACACAACATAAAAGTAAAAAGATAGGCCCTTTGCAGAGGGAAGCAGGGATTTAACATGTGCTAGAGCTTTTCATTTGTAAAACAGAGATAAAAATTGTTTTGGGAGGTGGTTGTTCCTGTCAATGAATGGCAATAGAGTCCTTGTTATCTTCCATACTAAACAAGTTGAGAGCGGTTCCGAGTACTAAAAAAGGCATTTACATGCTCTTTTATAAAGTTTTGCACTCCTCCCAACCTTTCCTTTCACAAACCATGGCTAACCAAATCCTTCGGGTGCCTGCCAACAATCTCATACCATGGAGGAGTGCCTTTTTTCTTTCTTTTCTTTTTGAAGTTATAATGGCCTGACCAGATCTCTTGCAAAATTAGTGACGACCAGATGAAGCATGCAAGTTGAGGGGTACTTAATTTAGTATGGAAGAGAACAAACCCAACTACTACGTCCTCATGAGCTAAAAACAGTGTCACAAAATGAGAAGTATTTGAAGGTTTTGAAAGGTAGCACATGAAAATTTACTTGGAATGGCTTGAAATGCCATGCATAGGAATTTATAATGGACTCTTTCAAATAACTTGGTTTTTGGGAGTTGGATGCACGAGAAGTATTCCCTCTCAGTACAGGTTTTTGGCTAGCAAGGCTGGGTAGCAAGCATAAGAGTTGAGTGAAACAAACAAACATATATACATGTGATAGAAAACAATCATGCAATCTTCCTTGGAAGTACAAACGATCTTAACTTGAGAATACTAAGCTTATGAGCCAATCAAGAAAGAAAGATAACGGAATAATGTATCTACATGTATTTCTCTCTTTTCTACTCAAGCCTCAAAGTATTGTTGCTACTGACCATTGCTAAGTTTGCCAAAACCAACTAGATTTACTTATGCTCCCAAAGTGATACCAATACTAACAACAAGATTAATCATATAACAGAAATTGCAAACTAAAATAAAGTGTGTAGAAAGTAAATGATAAGACTTCTCATTAATATTTCATAACCGCAACTCACACCAAGGGATACATAGATAACCAACTAAAAGAGAGATACTTCCACACTGCAAACCATCCTATATGATAACTTCTCTACTCATGATATGACTACTGAAAGGTAAAAGGGTAAAAGGTAATGATGTGATACCGCGGCACTCCCCCAAGCTTGGAACAAGCCGAGGGGATGCCAATACCAATGACGAATTACTCCTTTGGTGGTGGTAGTGCGATCATGATTGGGGTGAGAAAATTCTCCAGCATCCTGCGAAGCATGTTGTTCTCCTCTTGAAGTATCTCCACCTCCATCCTCAGAACTCGATATTTATCACAAAACTCATCGGTGACCCGAAGGGCTTCCTCTGATGCAGGGTAGGAGCTGAGGTCTAGAACTGGTGGTATTGGCCCCTGCATATTATGAGAAAAAGCACGTCCAGTGTTAATCGATCCTACAAAAGTAGGTTCTCTTGTCCTTGGTCCGGCGGTAATCTGTCCCTCCTTCAGTTGGGGGTTTTGGTGATCATCCTCCAAAAGCTTCTTGCCCTTGTCATTGTTGGCGGAGGCCATGGTGCCTCTAAAACTGAGAACATCCCCTGACAAAAACATATTGAAATGAAAACACGACAAGAAAATGATATACGGACCTTAGGGAATCTGGGGGATTATATAGCCGAAAGTTTAACAACAAAAGGAAGGCACAAGATGAAACCAGGTCGAAAACGAGCTCCGAGGCGACCACACCATGTGGTGACGCGACCAGGAGTGGGCCTGCGCCACGAGGTGGTGTGGTGCCCTTGGGCACCGTTTCCTACCCGTTTCCATCTTGTAATTTTTCATATTTAATAAAAACAACAAAAATATAAGTAGAAAAGTTTAACGTGAACTTTTTCTTAGTAAAACTGTTACCTATTCGAAAACGGACTCTGCAGTTTCCTGCATTTGTTCTTTGATAAATTCTTCCGGAGTCAGCACTTGAATAATATCGATATCTTCATTATAAGAATCTCCAGAAATATTTTTTGCAGCAGAGTAAGTTCCACAATGAAGGTGAGTTCCGTACAAAGATCGACACCGATGAGTAGCTTGGGGTTCCCAGACAGCAGCTTGGGGCTGCGGAATGGGTTGTCGCTGTTATGCTTCTGGCCTCTTAGGTCATGTTATCCTTGCTATATCTAATAGCATAACCTTCCTTCCGTTGTCTGATGTAATGTTGGGTCAGTGACCTCTGCTTGTAATCCTTTGGATCTTTGCCCTGGTAAGAGCTTTGCAATATTACCTTTGAGTCGTAGAGTCACTATTGTGTACCAACTGTGGTTACCCATCTCGTGCATGATGCGTGTATGGATATAAAGTGCACGAGAGGGGTTTAAGGTTCTCGAGCTCTCAATTATGCAGTCTTGGTTATGATTAGTTTTATGGTGCATCAAGATGTGTAGAGCCGATGGTTCAATTCCAGCCTGCCTGCTGATGGTGTTGATGACCCACAAGTATAGGGGGTGTATCGTAGTACTTTTGATAAATAAGAGTGTCGAACCCAACAAGGTGCAGAAGGTGTTGACAAGCAGTTTTGATCAAGGATTCACTGTAAATACTAGCAAACAGGTTTTTAGGGGTATTTGGTAATGCGAGTAAATAAAGTACGAGTAAATAAAAGACAATAATAATAATTGCTGTGAGTGGCCCAATCCTTTCTAGAGCAAAGGATAAACCGGTTGTGCTACTTATGATTACCAAAAGTTCCTGAGGACACACGAGAGTTTCTGTCAAGCGCTTTCGCTTCATATAGCTAAGTAATCTTCATTGGTTTGATAAGTGTTATGGGGGTGAATCTATGCTAATGCACTACTCCAACTTGGACTAATACACACTTGTGATTATACCCCTTGCAAGCATCCACAACTACAAGAAAGTAATTAAGATAAATCTAACCACAGCCTTAAACTCTAAGATCCTACACTCCCTGGTGCACTGGTTTCCTAACGGGGGTTTAGGTTTCTGTCGCTCCGGCAACCCCATAATTAGTAGCCAAATACACAATGAATTCTACTAGTCCCATAAAGGTGAAGTATCATGTAGTCGACGTTCACATGACACCACTAGTAAAATAGCACCACAACATATAAATATCAAACCATTAAATATTACTCAACATAGTTCCACTACTAGCATCTTGACTTCTCCCATGTCCTCAAGAACTAAATGAAGTACTCACAAGACATCATATGGATCATGATCAGAGGTGAAATAATGATAAATAACAATCTGAACATAAAACTTAAACCAATGGTTTCACTCAATCTTATATCTTATATCTTATCTTATATTTACTAATTGGAGGCACCGTACGAGCATCCACGTTAACTCTCACGCAGAAGATAAAACCATCCGTGCGATCACCTAAAATTCATCTCTAACCGTTAAATTAACAATGAGTTGTCGTACGCATGGACTCCACACCATCATTGCCATAAACAATTCTTACTGTACGTCTCATTGCCCTAATCCGTGAGTCCTAAGTATCACCGCTCCGCCGCCGCCAGCACTTCAGGGGCACCTTCCTCGGTGGTGTCAACGCTATTGCTGGACGCTTTCTCTTCCGCTTTTCCATCCTTCTGCGCCCACTTCTACGTGTTGTCGTCGGACCATTGCTCCTGCCATCTCTGTCCAGAGGACGCCTCTTCTCGATCGAGTTCCAAACGAGCAGCAGTGTAATTGATGCGGCAGCGAAGGCAACATAGAATATGGTGATGATTCACTGCGTTGGTAGCAATAATTAAGGTCTAAGGTGCGACTGATGCTCATCCGTGCTACCTAGCATGCTCTCTTGCCTCCTTGCGCTTGGCACACCGCCGTGGATCTCGGCTAGCTACGCCCCAAGACAGCAGTCTCACAGAGCTAATCGATCTTGCTATGGGTAAGTTTGCACCACAGATTAATTAGCACATCTAGCTAGCTTTTATACAGAAGCATCTGATTGGTCAATCAAGCCAGTTTGTGATTTGCTGGTGCGTCCATGTTTAGCTTCAGCCAAAAGCACCGGTCCATGGCAAATCGTTCACAACCATTGAAGCGTCAAGCCCGCTCTCCACCTTGCCAGAAAATACACGGCGCGCTGCGCATGTATGTGCCATTGGAGGATGCGTGAGCAAGTATCGCACAATAGAGCTTATCAGAATTCTCTCAACAGAGCTGATCCCACAACAGAGCTGATCCAAATTGTATTATTTTGGATGCGAGTTTCAGGATATATCTACTGTATATTTGTATTTGAAGAGTTGAAGCAAATATATTGCGCTATATGACATGGTTACCAGAACGAATAAGGCAAGGTATATCACAAATTCCAAATGTCTACTCTTATACGCTTTATCATATAGATATAAATTTTCTATACTGTATAGCATGTTAATGTTCTCTACTATATTATCACTATATAGATCGTATGGTCAGTGTTATTATAATCCCTAAATGTAATATGGTTTTAAAATTGTAATCCCTCTGATCGGAAATAACTGTCGGTGACTTAGTACAAACTTTGTACTAAGTTAGTACAAAATCACCGACAGTTATTTCCGATCGGAGGGAATATTATACAACTTCAGATGGACTAAACGAGTCTTGGACCGTTTATACCTTTTAAGTTTTACAGAAGGAAAATTTATTTTCACCAAACCATTATGTGTAGTTGTTTGCTTTGACTTTGTAGTACTGATTGATATTTAGTTTAGTGGATTCATTATCATGTGATTATCATAAATTTTCTTTATTTTTTCCTTTTTGTTTCAAAACATATGGTGTACTTCATAGACGTGTTCTCTCTTAGAATGTTCCTTTTTTGCATTAAGAAAGCCATATATGTATAAACTTAGAAATATATGCCTACTAAAATTTACTGCAAGTCAAACTTCGGCTGAGCTACAAAAAGATTGGTCGGGTTGGCTTGGCTTAATGGATTACAACATATGCCCACTATCTCACTCAACATTGTCTACATTCACATGTATATACATGCCAAAATACGTCTAGATAAATGTGAATCTAGACAAAGTCAAAGACATCTTTTTTGGACAGAGGGCATAAAAACGTAACCTGAAACATCTATTTGGGAGCAATGGCTGGGCTTGATCAATTACGATGTAAAAACAAATTGATCTAATATTTGAGGATCCTATATTTATTCACATGTATTTTTGAGAAATCCAGTTCACACATGATATCAAACTTAGAAATAGGTACCCGTATATTAGAATATTGGAGCAGGCACGGAAAATAGAGAACGATATTTATTACTTTCGTGGCCATTTTGGTAATATACACAATAAAAAGTATTTAAATATTCTTTATAAATTGTCATAGTTCTATTTTGTACAAGATTTCCAAGAAATAAATATTATATTAAATTTCTATGTGTAGACAAAGTAGTAGGAAGTTTTTGTTGCAATGTGAAGTATGAGTTTAAAATTGACTAGCCCGTGCAGGGGCACGGGTTGATGACTAGTAGCATTAACTACAAGAGTAATCAACACCGGGAAAGTTTCCCCTTAGAATTGGACAAGATTCAACCCAAGATGTTACAGCGGGATGGCATGGTGATGGTGATGATGAAGGTGCTGCTGATGATGGTGATGATGATGATGATCCCAATGAAGCCCAGCTCGATGGCGATGACAATGGCGATGATCTCCCCTCTCTAGGAAGGAATTTCCCCGGCAGATTTCTGCCTGCCGGAGACCTTTCTCTCTGTGTGTGTTTTCCGCCCCGCAGAGGTGGCAAAGTCTATCTCTGATCCCCCTGGGTCTTAGGTTTTCTGGGAGACGATATACGCGAGGGGGCGCTGGCAGAGGTGGGCCAGGGCGGCCACACCACTTGGTGGCACGGCCTAGGGCTGGCCCACGCCACTAGGTGGTGTGGGCCCCTCGTGGCTCACCTCGCCCTCTCCTTCTGGCTACTTCCGTCTTCCAATGAAATATCAATTTCTAGGTATTTTATTGGAATTGCTGGTCTTCATAAATATGGTGTCTTGACGGACCTTTTTCCAGCAGAATCCTGACTCCGGCAGTGAGCTCTTAGTAATCATCAATCATGCAAAAACAGAGGAAACAACATAAGTATCATCTCTAAATATGAAATATATCAATGAATAACAGCAAATTATGATATAAAATAGTGATGCAAAATGGACGTATCAACCCCCCAAGCTTAGACCTTGGTTGTCCCCAAGCGAAAACTGAACTCGGTAAACATGACCACAGGTTTATGGAGTGAAGTGTCGATAAACAAAATACGGACAAGAAGCATCACACTTACCAAAGCACAAGTCATAATAGACAGCAACTTCCCTTCATATAATTTAACTTGCAATGAGCAAAGGGAATCACAATAAAGGTGCACAAGGTAAATCATGATTGGTGATGGCAAACCTTTGTTCTTGGTCAGAGAACAATGAATAGATTGTACTTATATTTCGATCAGAGCCTTTTGAATCGGATCTTACAAAGCAAAAATCACATGCTCAATCATAACAATCTCTTTACAGTCACTGATAGCTTTCAAAGATATATTCTTTCAGATAAAAGCATCATACTAAACAAAGGAAGACAGGAAACATGATTGAATAAATCAACATATGGATGATTGAAACATAACAACTCAAATGCTTGCTTGAGGTAGAGGGGAATATGTTGACTCAACATAAAAGTAAAAGATAGGCCCTTCGCAGAGGGAAGCAGGGATTAAACATGTGCTAGAGCTTTTTATTTGTAAAATAGAGATACAAAATTGTTTTGAGAGGTGGTTGTTTCTGTCAACGACTAGTAACAGAGTTCTTGTTACTAAACAAGTGAGAGCGGTTCCAAATTGTTGTAAGAGGCATTTATATGCTCTTTTATAGTTTGGCACTCCTCCCCACTTTTCCTTTCACAAACCATGGCTAACTGATTCCATCGGGTGCCCACCAACTTTCACATACCATGGAGGAGTGCCTTTTTTTTCTCTTTTTTTAATTTTGTTATAATGGTCTGACCAGCTCTCTTGCAAAATTAGTGACGAGCAGATGAAGCATGCAAGTCAAGGGGTACTTAATCTAGTATGGAAGATAACAAACTCAACCACTATGTCCTCATGAGCTAGAAACAGTAGCACAAAATGAGAAGTATTTGAAGGTTTTTGAAAGGTAGCACATGAAAATTTACTTGGAATGGCTTGAAATACCATGCATAGGAATTTATAGTGGACTCTTTGGAAGTACCTTGGTTTTTAGGGATTGAATGCACAAGAAGTATTCCCTCTCAGTACAGGTTTTTGGCTAGCAAGGCTGGGTAGCAAGCATAAGAGTTGAATGAAACAAACAAACATACATGTGATAGAAAACAATCATGCAAACTTCCTTGAAAGTACAAACGATCTTAACTTGAGAATACTAATGCTTATGAGCCAATCATGAAGGAAAGATGAAATGATGTATCTACATGTATTTCCCTCTTTTCTACTCAAGCCTCAAAGTATTGCTGCTACTGACCATTGCCAAGTTTGCCAAAACCAACTAGATTTACTCAAGCTCCCAAAGTGATACCAATACTAATCAACAAGACTAATCATATAAGAAAAATTGCAAACTAAAATAAAGTGTGCAGAAAGTAAATGATAAGACTTCTCATTAATATTTCATAACCGCAACTCACACCAAGGGATACATAAATAACCAACTAAAGGAGGGATATTTCCGCACTGCAAACTATCCTATAAGATAACTTCTCTATTCATGATATGACTCTACTTGAAAAGTAAATGGGTAAAAGGTAATGATGTGATACCATGGCACTCCCCCATACTTGGAACAAGCCAAGGGGATGCCAATACCAATGATGAAGTAATCCTTCAGTGGTGGTGGTGGTATCATGATTAGGGCGAGAAAAATCTCAAGCATCCTGCGAAGCCTGCTGTTCTCCTCTTGAAGTATCTCCACCTCCCTCTTTAGAACTCGATATTTATCGCAAAACTCATCGGTGACCCGAAGGGCTTCCTCTGCTGCAGGGAAAGAGCTTAGGTCTGGAATTGGTGGTATTGGTCCCTGCATATTGTAACACCCCACTTTTTGTAACCCTGTTTAAGTAGTGTTTAGTGAGCCAAAAATGAGGGCCAACAAAAACTTTTTGTGCAAACCTCTGGAAGTACTATTTCTTGTTTGTTTGTCTTGGTTGTTATGTTAATGATGCCTGTTTGAGTTGCTTGTTGAACAATATTGTGAACCAACACAATCCTTGTGTCCTTGTGATCATGCCTTTATTTATGCTTCTAGCTATTTTTCCAAAACCATTATCTTGGCAACCTCTCCTTTTATAAATTATTTTATTTTTCCAAAACAAGAGCCAAGATTTATCTTTGAGACAAAGCTTTTATCAAATTAAGTATTTACAAAACTATAGGGACATATTGCTGTGATCCCACTATTTTATAAAACTAATATTTTATATATCTTTGATCAGTTGTTTTCAAAACCCCTTTGAGAAAACCTAGATAAGGAACATGTTTATGTCTCCATTTGTTTATGAAAATATTTATCAAAGCTTCACTCTGTTATTTGAAAACTCTTTACAACTTCACCATGGCATGATCATTATTGAGCACTTGTTCTGTCCTTGATCTAGTGATGCTAGATTGGTTGCCAATGTTTGGCTTTGTGTAATGGGTTGACCTTGTGAGATCCTGATTGACTTTAACTTAGCTGTTTGTGTGTGGTTATGATCTTCAGGTAGGCATATGGCCTAACCTATCCAAAAACCCATTAAATACTATATTGTCCCATGGGGATATCCTTATAAGTTATTTACACTCTATCTTACAAATAAAACCTCTTTTGTTGTTCCTATCTCAATCCTAAAACCCTAACTCTAATGTCTTACCCTAAGATATTATGAGCCCTTCTTGAGGACTTTGGCACTAACCAAATTAGCCCAATAGAACACCCCTGATGTTATAGGAACCATCCCTAACCATCCCTAAGAGGCTCCTCTCCATTTTTGGAAATGATTTTCCTGTAGACATTTCATCAAACACCTAGTGTGCAGACTATCTTCACTCCTGTTAACAGATTCAGTTTTCAGGCGTTTGTGTTAAGCTCTTACGTTCTATCCATGACAATGCACCATCTTAGATTATATCCTTGTCATGTGGCCTTCCATTCTCTCCATTACCACTTGGTCAATTGAGGCCATCTTCTAATAGATTCAATCCTGTTTCTGAGGCTAATCAAATCACTGACCATTTGACTATTATCAGATGCAGTTTTGCTCACACTTTGAAATTTCGAAATAAATTCAGTGGAGACCATTCTTTGACCTATTCCTCTTATTATTGACCTTATCTACCATTCCATACCCTTGTGAGTATATTTTAAAGCCTTGCTCTAAATAATGTGAGATGGTTTTGAGCTTTAGTCAAAACTGTTTACATCCCTTATATTTCTATATCTCCTTAGATCTGTGAATCATTTTTTTATCACTCACTATCACTCCTCTATATAATGAGAACTCCATTTTACCTCACTTCTCCATCATCACATGCCATTGCATGGATTCATTTGAATCTTTCTCACCCCAAAAACTTGGCGATCCCATGCTAATTATCCATATTAATATTTATCTCTAAACTATTTTGGATCATTCCTAAACTACAGCCCTGACTCAAGGCCCTAGATGGCTACTTGTCTAAACTTTTCAAAATCTAAGATTACTCATATTTATGCCAAATCTTCGAGATACAAATTTTGGTGATCATGATTGTTTAAATTTATTTATTTTTTGTGTGTGTGCAAACCTGGCAATGCCATACCTCACAATATTACCTTCATATCTGAACCGTTTTATATATTGGGAAGACATTGATAAATTCAAACCCAACAGTGGATCACGTATGATATAACCACCACTTCTATCCCTCCCTCCTCCCAAGCATTTTTGCTCAAACAACCCACCTCACCGTTGACCACCCATGCGCCTATCTCTCTCTGGACATTCAGACCTGCTACAGTGCCATCTTTGTTGCTAGTGCTTGGAGGTGGAGAGGAGAACCGATGCCAAAATATTGGAAATAATTTGGTAAGATCTTGCTGCAGCCCTCCCCTCTCTTAGCCAATCCTGAGACGAGTACCAGGACCCCATTAGCTCCCCTACCCCACCTGACAGCCTCGCTGGCTAGCTCCAGCTCCCTCCCTTTCTTTCTTCCTTGGAAAACTGAAGCTAGAAGGGAGGCAATCCCTCTCTTCTCTCTCTGTCCCTGTCGCTCTAGCAGTGCACGCCTCTGCCTCTCTGTACCTTCGCGAGTTCCCCAGACAACGTTCCTCTCTAGCTTGTCCACCGTGGCCTCCTAAACACCCCCAACCAGGAGCGAGCACGTCGCCATGGACTCGCCCGAGCCTCCGACTCCACGCTCTCCTCTGGTACCATTTGACCACACTAGTAAGAATAGGATGGATGTGTCATCTTCCCTGCACCTGCACGCCTTGGACCGCGCCTGCCAGCAGCCGCCCTGGACGCCGCCCAGGACGCCGCCCTTCGTGTGACGTTTCGTCGAGCACCTGGCGTGCACTGAATCGGCATCCTCTCCCCAAGCCATCCGGCCTCCTCCTACCATGCCCCCTCGCCATAGACCCCGCCTAGGGTTCCTTAGCGTACTGGCTCAGCCTCAGCCTATCTTCTTGTCTCCTTGCTTCTGGCCGTGCTCGCCGCACGCCGCGGCCAGACAGCGAGCTCCACGTATCGGTAGCACACCAGCCGTCTCCACGTTAAAATGCACGCGAGCCTCATCTCCCCTATCACTTGCACCAAGCTCCTCTCCTTACCAATCGACCATTGACCCGAAGCATCACATCCCAGGTCGGCACCTTCTTCGGCGGCGTGTCCAGAGCTTCGCCGCAAGTGCTGCGTCGGCATCAGCAAGCCACCGACCTCCTTCCGTCTCTCTCTCTGACTTCCTTGAGCTTTACTTCGCATCCATGAAACCCACCGGCTCCTTGATTCGTTCCAGGGAAGTCTGCATCACCGGCTTCGTCTTCGGCATCCTCCGTCCTCGAGCTCCACCGTAGCCGTACGTCGCCGACGCCGAGCGCGACCTCGACCACAACGGCGGAACGGGAGCCTGCCAAGTCTTCCTAGGCGCCTGAGTGAGCTGCCTCGAGCTCCATCGCCCCTCTCCGCGTCGTCTTCCTCACCTCCCAGTAGCTCGCCCGTGCAGCTCCGCCCCGACAACGAGCTTGCCTGCAGCCTCGCCGGTGGCCAGGGGCCCACCTGCGCGTGGGAGACGGCCATGCAGAGGAACCGCTAGCAGCTTCACCGACCTCCGTTTGTTCTCCGCCATCCCCAAGTCCACACGGTCAGCAGCCGTCGATCTCCGTCGAGTTTGGTCGAATTCAGCTAGCGAGGAATCGCGTACAGTCGTGCTCGTGCATGACTCCTGTAGCATGAATATTAAAGCGGCCAGGTCTTGTTTTTTTTAGTCAATTTGCATGATATCAGCCCATTCTTTGGTAAGGCCTTGTTTACTTCTCTGGTATTTTCACCCCCAAAAGATATGGGGATATGTGGGGATTTGGTGTTCACCCAATACCCTCAAATCCCCTCAAATACCCTTCCCCAAAAATACTCTAACATGATGGAGAGTTTTTAATCTAGCCAAAAATACACTAGAGTGGAGGGGATTTGTGGGGATATCCCGGGATTATCCCCTCAAAACCCGGACTAGTAAACAACCTACCGCGAAAATTTTGGGATACAAATTAATATCCTCTCATCCCCTCAAATACCTTAAAAGTAAACAAGGCCTAAGTGATTTTAGATGGGCCGGCCTGCTCGGGGGATGCCCAGATCCATTTAGATTCGGCCCGTTAATATATTTTTTAGAAACTCTATTAAACTTTAGTTTGAATCTGCAACTTGTAAATTCAATATAAAAATATCTAGGAATCCTTTTGACCTGATTCAAATTTCTATGAATTCCTTGTTTAATTATCTATCTTTTGAAACTGCAATCTTGTTAAATAGACTCCCGTATATATGCTTGGGTTTAAACTTTTGAATATGGCATCTTTCCAAAACAAATTCCCAAATTGGGAGTTCTGTAGACTCAAATGCTATGTTTCCAATTTTCAGTAGTAGCATAATGATTTATCTTGCCTGTGACACTTGGTTTGCTATTTTAGGCTGTTTATTTTCTCTGTAGTAATTATATTGGTGATTAGGGTAGATTGCAAGAATTAAATTGCTGTGACGAGTAGGAATAATATTTTGGTATGATTCCAACTTCTTTGGAACATGCATTTCAATAGCTTTCCAAAATAACCTCTAGTGGAATTTTGTGAGTTCCGGCGAATATTTGGAGAATTATTTGCTTCTCTAGTCATTGTTAACACTATAGAAACCATAATAAAATGGCCCCAAGTTATTTTGGAGTGAACCCAATTTGGTGGGGTTCAAAAACCCAAAACCTTCATGTTGGTATGCTGGTAACATGTTGTCAACTGATTTAATTGCCTGCTTGTTATTTGGAGCTCTATTAGAGTTTAGTTAATAGGTAAATCTTTGCTTTATTCATAGAAATAGTTATTGTTATTGAAAATGCCTGAAAATGTCTAGTATGGTGTTTTGTTTGTTTCTAATACTCGCTTGGTGTGATTTGTTTGTTGTGGTGATATGTATGGCTTGTTTGTGCTTGCATACTTATGTCGCTATTATTTACCGGCGATGGATTTGAACGAGAACGAGTGCACCGAAGAGGGGGAGATATTTGAGTATCGGGAAGAAGAAGACCAGGGATAGGCCAACCAAGGCAAGCCATCTAAACTTGTTGCATATCTGATCCCAATTTTACTTATTGCATGATTTATTACTGTTTATGAAAATGCATTGTTCTCTGTTGCTATTGCCTCTAAATAGCAATTGTTGGTGACTTAGCTCCACAAGTCAAATGATATCATCCTCATGGATGACCCCTATCTTGACACCTACTTATTCCCCCGAATTAGGGGCGTGATGGTTAGCATCATAACCTTTGGAAAACTTTGTAGTGGAGCAAAAACTCTAGGTTGGGAACACTCAAATGGGACTTTGAAAAATGTTTTCAAAAACCTTGGAATAGTGCTCTATTCCACTGAAGTGAATTTCAGGAAAATATATTCTGGAAAATGGAGGAAAAAGGAGATGGTGGGTTTAAGAAAAAGGCATTGTGTATAAGTGTTCGCCAAACCAATTTAACCCATGCAACCACATTACCCTGGTATGGGATGGGGCTTAGTCCGAAGTTTATCTGTCTTAGTGCGGGGAGCCTCGCACTATATAAGGGTTTGTAGGACCCTGGAATCCGGGTTGTCGCAAGTGGTGGGCAACAGTATAGCGGGCCCACCAATAGGCTACCCGCTCAGAAGACACTTGGGTTTCTCCCGCCGTGGCACTAGAACTACGCTCGACGGAGGTAGACGGCCAGGGTTTGCCGGGGATGTATACTCGACAGGGTAGGCACCCGTACTAAGGTGGATAGATGGAAGGCTCTGATCGATTATCTGAACCCCGCATACTTGTGTATGACGGTCCGTGGTGGTATCCCGGCGGATTTATCGAATGGTGTGGGTAAAGTGTATAACCTCTGCAGAGTGTAATCTATTCGAATAGCCGAGTCCTCGGTCATGGACGGTTGGAATGGCCATACTTAACCTATGTCAGGTTTTGGTTTTATAAGAATGTTTTCGGAAAAATGAAGAAAGGTGCGGGACGGAGTACTCGAAGGGTACTGCCGTGGCACGGTTATGGTTCAGAGTACTTGCAGGGTACTGCCGAGGGAATGGAGATGGTCATGTGTGATTGACCTGGTTTTATAAAGGAAGGTGGTCATGTTTGATTGACCACCGGCTCTCTCTCATGAAAACCAAATGAGTTTCCCCCTTTCCTAGAGATTTTACTAAAATTGTTTTATAAATGTTTTTAATAAGGATATAGAGATGTCGTAGAACATGGTTCTGGACATGCTATATCGACACGAGAAAACCGTGTTTTTTGAAGAAAGCAAATTAGACTAGAGCCTATCCTTGCTACAGCCATACTGCATATCAAACTCTCTCCCTTAGATGGTTTGCGAGTACAATTCAAATGTACTCACGGCTTTGTCCCTGGCTATTAACTTGGTCAGACTATGAAGAAGGCTATGAGGAAGATGTTGGAGGGAATGACGACGCTGATGCGAACTAGGAATGTCTCCCAGTCAGTTGCCTGTAGGGTAGTAGGCATGACATGGGTCATCAATGCTGCTTGGTATCCGCTGCTTAGTTTGTAAACTTGCCCTGCGTGGCATTATCAGTCTTGGTCGTGTGACCAATTGTAAGACTTTATATTCGATAATGTAATGGATGATGTAACTTTGATATCAGCTCGGTTATGTGGACTCACGACATACTGATCATGGGATCGTGAGTTGTATGCATAACGGGAATCCCGGGTGGTAAACCGGGGTCCCCACAGAGTTGGTATCAGAGCCATCCTGACTCTAGGAGACCCTAGTTAGCATGGGCGTTAGTTAGGAAAATATCTTTTGAGTAAACCTAATTTCAAACTTATTTCTTTACATAGCCAATAGCATGGCTTATACCTTTCTTAACTCTTCAAAACTTCTAATCGTGCCTCTCTAATTTCCAAATAATTTTAAAGATTCTTACTCTTTTATCTCGTCCTCTTCAAATCTAAATAACTGGACGCTTGTTCCCAATTAGACCTGAAGCTTAGCAACACACGATGGAGCAACTATTCAGAAGGACGTCTTCAAACTTCTCCAGCTACAAAGAAAGAAGAGTGTTGACAAATATCTTGCCTTGGTTGACACCAACGGCTTTGTCAAGAAGTTGACCTTGTTCCTCCTTGGACTCGCACTTTTGCAGTCGCCAAGGACCAAATAATCAGTTGCTTGACTAGAAATTTTTAGGCCTGTCACAAGACATTGTCGCATATGGAGAACTTCAACAATCCCTCTGAAGACCTCACCACCATGTGATGAGATTCAAGAAGACCTGCAACTCTGCACTTCCCAAATCAACATCAACAGCTCAACAACAACTACCATCAAGTTTCAGTTGAAGCAAAAGTCAAGAAAATGAAGGAGTCAACGATTATGACCAACCTGACCCCTAGGATGAATAGGATAAGCTCATTTGTCTCATATGAGCTACTCCCAACTACCGCGAGTATTAGGCGTCGTTGGTACTTGAAGTACCTTGTGTGATTCTTGCAATTGTCTGTTGATTGCCCTGTGTGTTCTAGATATTTTCTGCAGTTGCCTTGTGTGTTTCTTGAGTGTGTGATGTTACATGGTGCTTGTGCTTGTTTTTGGCCTCTCGGCCTTAAAAATCCTCAGGTGCGTAAAATCCTGAATAGGAAGCATCTCTAGAATTTGTTTTCCCTCTCATCGATTTATGTCAGCTCGAGTGGCATAGATCAGTTAATAGTAAGACTCTAACTCTAACATTGTTAATGGTGGACAATAACTCTTCTCACAACACCTCCACAAGATCCGGCGCAACAATTTGTGCTGAGTGTCTCAAGCTTCATCAAGACCTCTATACACCGTCAAGGGAGCAGAAGATAGACCCGCCTGGACTACAAAGGACTTCTAGGAGACAAGGATGTCACTAACTCGGATCGCCTAACCTTAAATCTAGAGTTTCTCTAACATTGATAATACTCTCTCAACACCCCAATACTTGCTAATCTTCTAACAAGCCAACTAACATGGAGCATAGAAGTATCAAAGCCAAGCCTAACTTTCGAAGATCAACCCGTTATCGTCACTTGAAGCCCGAAGACTCACGTGCTTGATCTCCACTGAGCAACTAGAAGGATGAAGACTCTCCAAAATCAAGCCATCTATGTTGAATCTGCATTTAGGAGATATCTGTGGGGGTAGCAACGAGAAGAAGTGAAGACTTTTCTAACTAACTCACCTGCTCGATCAAATTTTAATGGGTTTGAAACCAAAACTGACTTATGCCACGGGTAGAAATCCACACAAAGATTGCTCGGAAGATGAAGTCAACACAAGGTATCCCAATATACCTTAAGATTCTCAAGGACTACAAGAAGATGGAGAACAAGAAGGTCTTCAATAGTCCCCACCAACCCGAAGACAAGAAGGAATGAATCGTTGACTACTGGAAGACACACCATTGGTGGTGCGCCGCCACCTGAAGTGATTTTAGCTCAAGCACAAGACGACCTAGAAGAATGGGTTCTATTAGGACTAACCTACGCCTTGGTAGTTAGGAAGCGTAGAGGACTAAGACGACAAATTCGATGTGCCTATCAAGATCGAAGCATAAAATGCTCTTGTCTACCATCCTCAGAGGACGGCAAGCTCGAGATTAAAAGTTCTACAACATCAAGCTTCAAGACGCAGCACCAAGAATTGAAGACTCCATCAATATACATGAAGGAAGCGACAACCCCAAGACAAAAAAAAGCTACCCGAGAAGCCTCGACTCTTCAAGACCTCAATTTGCACGCTGAAAACCTTCTAACTCTCATAGAATCTTTTCGAGCATACTAGATAGCCTAACCCCGCTAACCTTAAAAATGCCCTGACGAGGTTTCGACACGATACTTTCGGCAGCATCAACTCTTCAATCATCAACTTCAGCAAATGAAGACAACCTACACCTTCGGCAAAAGCAAGTCTTTGATGCAACTCAGATTATCACCGGTGAGTTGGAAGAGCAACCGTTGAGGCCTAACTCTAACTTAGTCTCAGCACCTCTTACTACTACACTTAGGAATCTCGGGACGAGATTCTGTTTAAGGGGGGAAGAGCTATAACACCCCACTTTCTGTAACCCTATTTAAGTAGTGTTTAGTGAGCCAAAAATGAGGGCCAACAAAAACTTTTTATGCAAACCTCTGGAAGTACTATTTCTTGTTTGTTTGTCTTGGTTGTTATGTTAATGATGCCTGTTTGAGTTGCTTGTTGAACAATATTGTGAACTAACACAATCCTTGTGTCCTTGTGTCCTTGTGATCATGCCTTTATTTATGCTTCTACCTATTTTTCCAAAACCATTATCTTGGCAACCTCTCCTTTTATAAATTATTTTATTTTTCCAAAACAAGAGCCAAGATTTATCTTTGAGACAAAGCTTTTATCAAAATTAAGTATTTACAAAACTATAGGGACATATTGCTGTGATCCCACTATTTTATAAAACTAATATTTTATATATCTTTGATCAGTTGTTTTCAAAACCCCTTTGAGAAAACCTAGATAAGGAACATGTTTATGTCTCCATTTGTTTATGAAAATATTTATCGAAGCTTCACTCTGTTATTTGAAAACTCTTTACAACTTCACCATGGCATGATCATTATTGAGTACTTGTTCTGTCCTTGATCTAGTGATGCTAGATTGGTTGCCAATGTTTGGCTTTGTGTGATGGGTTGACCTTGTGAGATCCTGATTGACTTTAACTTAGCTGTTTGTGTGTGGTTATGATCTTCAGGTAGGCATATGGCCTAACCTATCCAAAAACCTATTAAATACTATATTGTCCCATGGGGATATCCTTATAAGTTATTTACACTCTATCTTACAAATAAAACCTCTTTTGTTGTTCCTATCTCAATCCTAAAACCCTAACTCTAATGTCTTACCCTAAGATATTATGAGCCCTTCTTGAGGACTTTGGCACTAACCAAATTAGCCCAATAGAACACCCCTGATGTTATAGGAACCATCCCTAACCATCCCTAAGAGGCTCCTCTCCATTTTCGGAAATGATTTTCCTGTAGACATTTCATCAAACACCTAGTGTGCAGACTATCTTCACTCCTGTTAACAGATTCAGTTTTCAGGCGTTTGTGTTAAGCTCTTAGGTTCTATCCATGACAATGCACCATATTAGATTATATCCTTGTCATGTGGCCTTCCATTCTCTCCATTACCACTTGGTCAATTGAGGTCATCTTCTAATAGATTCAATCCTGTTTCTGAGGCTAATCAAATCACTGACCATTTGACTATTATCAGATGCAGTTTTGCTCACACTTTGAAATTTCGAAATAAATTCAGTGGAGACCATCCTTTGACCTATTCCTCTTATTCTTGACCTTATCTACCATTCCATACCCTTGTGAATATATTTTAAAGCCTTGCTCTAAATAATGTGAGATGGTTTTGAGCTTTAGTCAAAACTGTTTACATCCCTTATATTTCTATATCTCCTTAGATCTGTGAATCATTTTTTTTATCACTCGCTATCACTCCTCTATATAATGAGAACTCCATTTTACCTCACTTCTCCATCATCACATGCCATTGCATGGATTCATTTGAATCTTTCTCACCCCAAAAACTTGGCGATCCCATGCTAATTATCCATATTAATATTTATCTCTAAACTATTTTGGATCATTCCTAAACTACAGCCCTGACTCAAGGCCCTAGATGGCTACTTGTCTAAACTTTTCAAAATCTAAGATTACTCATATTTATGCCAAATCTTCGAGATACAAATTTTGGTGATCATGATTGTTTAATTTTTTTTGTGTGTGTGCAAACCTGGCAATGCCATACCTCACAATATTACCTTCATATCTGAACCCTTTTATATATTGGGAAGACATTGATAAATTCAAACCCAACAGTGGATCATGTATGATATAACCACCACTTCTATCCCTCCCTCCTCCCAAGCATTTTTGCTCAAACAACCCACCTCACCGTTGACCACCCATGCGCCTATCTCTCTCTGGACATTCAGACCTGCTACAGTGCCATCTTTGTTGCTAGTGCTTGGAGGTGGAGAGGAGAACCGATGCCAAAATATTGGAAATAATTTGGTAAGATCTTGCTGCAGCCCTCCCCTCTCTTAGCCAATCCTGAGACGAGTACCAGGACCCCATTAGCTCCCCTACCCCACCTGACAGCCTCGCTGTCTAGCTCCAGCTCCCTCCCTTTCTTTCTTCCTTGGAAAACCGAAGCTAGAAGGGAGGCAATCCCTCTCTTCTCTCTCTGTCCCTGTCGCTCTAGCAGTGCACGCCTCTGCCTCTCTGTACCTTCGCGAGTTCCCCAGACAACGTTCCTCTCTAGCTTGTGCACCGTGGCCTCCTAAACACCCCCAACCAGGAGCGAGCACGTCGCCATGGACACGCCCGAGCCTCCGACTCCATGCTCTCCTCTGGTACCATTTGACCACACTAGTAAGAATAGGATGGATGTGTCATCTTCCCTGCACCTGCACGCCTTGGACCGCGCCTGCCAGCAGCCGCCTTGGACGTCGCCAAGGACGTCGCCCTTCGCATGACGTTTCGTCGAGCACCTGGCGTGCACTGAATCGGCATCCTCTCCCCAAGCCATCCGGCCTCCTCCTACCATGCCCCCTCGCCATAGACCCCGCCTAGGGTTCCTTAGCATATTGGCTCAGCCTCAGCCTATCTTCTTGTCTCCTTGCTTCTGGCCGTGCTCGCCACACGCCGCGGCCAGACAGCGAGCTCCACGTATCGGTAGCACACCAGCCGTCTCCACGTTAAAATGCACGCGAGCCTCATCTCCCCTATCACTTGCACCAAGCTCCTCTCCTTACCAATCGACCATTGACCCGAAGCATCACATCCCAGGTCGGCACCTTCTTCGGCGGCGTGTCCAGAGCTTCGCCGCAAGTGCTGCGTCGGCATCAGCAAGCCACCGACCTCCTTCCGTCTCTCTCTCTGACTTCCTTGAGCTTTACCTCGCATCCATGAAACTCACTGGCTCCTTGACTCGTTCCAGGGAAGTCTGCATCACCGGCTTCGTCTTCGGCATCCTCCGTCCTCGAGCTCGACCGTCGCCGTACGTCGCCGACGCCGAGCGCGACCCCGACCACAACGGCGGAACAGGAGCCCGCCAAGTCTTCCTAGGCGCCTGAGTGAGCTGCCTCGAGCTCCATCGCCCCTCTCCGTGTCATCTTCCTCGCCTCCCAGTAGCTCGCCCGTGCAGCTCCTCCCCGACAACGAGCTCGCCTGCAGCCTCGCCGGTGGCCGGGAGCCCACCTGCGCGTGGGAGACGGCCATGCAGAGGAACCGCTAGCAGCTTCACCGACCTCCGTTTGTTCTCTGCCATCCCCAAGTCCACACGGTGAGCAGCCGTCGATCTCCGTCGAGTTTGGTCGAATTCAGCTAGCGAGGAATCGCGTACAGTCGTGCTCGTGCATTACTCCTGTAGCACGGATATTAAAGCGGCCAGGTCTTGTTTTTTTTAGTCAATTTGCATGATATCAGCCCATTCTTTGGTAAGTGATTTTAGATGGGCCGGCCTGCTCGGGGGATGCCCAGATCCATTTAGATTCGGCCCGTTAATATATTTTTTAGAAACTCTGTTAAACTTTAGTTTGAATCTGCAACTTGTAAATTCAATATAAAAATATCTAGGAATCCTTTTGACCTGATTCAAATTTCTATGAATTCCTTGTTTAATTATCTATCTTTTGAAACCGGAATCTTGTTAAATAGACTCCCGTATATATGCCTGGGTTTAAACTTTTGAATATGGCATCTTTCCAAAACAAATTCCCAAATTGGGAGTTCTGTAGACTCAAATGCTATGTTTCCAATTTTCAGTAGTAGCATAATGATTTATCTTGCCTGTGACACTTGTTTTGCTATTTTAGGCTATTTATTTTCTCTGTAATAATTATATTGGTGATTAGGGTAGATTGCAAGAATTAAATTGCTGTGACGAGTAGGAATAATATTTTGGTATGATTCCAACTTCTTTGGAACATGCATTTCAGAAGCTTTCCAAAATAACCTCTAGTGGAATTTTGTGAGTTCCGGCGAATATTTGGGGAATTATTTGCTTCTCTAGTCATTGTTAACACTATAGAAACCATAATAAAATGGCCCCAAGTTATTTTGGAGTGAACCCAATTTGGTGGGGTTCAAAATCCCAAAACCTTCATGTTGGTATGCTGGTAGCATGTTGTCAACTGATTTAATTGCCTACTTGTTATTTGGAGCTCCATTAGAGTTTAGTTAATAGGTAAATCTTTTCTTTATTCATAGAAATAGTTATTGTTATTGAAAATGCCTGAAAATGTCCAGTATGGTGTTTTGTTTGTTTCTAATACTCGCTTGGTGTGATTTGTTTGTTGTGGTGATATGTATGGCTTGTTTGTGCTTGCATACTTATGTCGCTATTATTTACCGGCGATAGATTCGAACGAGAACGAGTGCACCGAAGAGGGGGAGATATTTGAGTATCGGGAAGAAGAAGACCAGGGACAGGCCAACCAAGGCAAGCCATCTAAACTTGTTGCATATCTGATCCCAATTTTACTTATTGCATGATTTATTACTGTTTATGAAAATGCATTGTTCTCTGTTGCTATTGCCTCTAAATAGCAATTGTTGGTGACTTAGCTCCACAAGTCAAATGATATCATCCTCATGGATGACCCCTATCTTGACACCTACTTATTCCCCCGAATTAGTGGCGTGATGGTTAGCATCATAACCTTTGGAAAACTTTGTAGTGGAGCAAAAACTCTAGGTTGGGAACACTCAAATGGGACTTTGAAAAATGTTTTCAAAAACCTTGGAATAGTGCTCTATTCCACTGAAGTGATTTCAGGAAAATATATTCTGGAAAATGGAGGAAAAAGGAGATGGTGGGTTTAAGAAAAAGGCATTGTGTATAAGTGTTCGCCAAACCAATTTAACCCGTGCAACCACATTACCCTGGTATGGGACGGGGCTTAGTCCGAAGTTTCTCTGTCTTAGTGCGGGGAGCCTCGCACTATATAAGGGTTTGTAGGACCCTGGAATCCGGGTTGTCGCAAGTGGTGGGCAACAGTATAGCGGGCTCGCCAATAGGCTACCCGCTCGGAAGACACTTGTGTTTCTCCCGCCGTGGCACTGGAACTACGCTCGACGGAGGTAGACGGCCAGGGTTTGCCGGGGATGTATACTCGACAGGGTAGGCACCCGTACTAAGGTGGATAGATGGAAGGCTCTGATCTATTATCCGAACCCCGCATACTTGTGTATGACGGTCCGTGGTGGTATCCCGGCGGATTTATCGGATGGTGTGGGTAAAGTGTACAACCTCTGCAGAGTGTAATCTATTCGAATAGCCGAGTCCTCGGTCATGGACGGTTGGAATGGACATACTTAAGCTGTGTCAGGTTTTGGTTGTATAAGAATGTTTTCGGAAAAATGGAGAAAGGTGCGGGACGGAGTACTCGAAGGGTACTGTCGTGGCACGGTTATGGTTCGGAGTACTTGCAGGGTACTGCCGAGGGAATGGAGATGGTCATGTGTGATTGACCTGGTTTTATAAAGGAAGGTGGTCATGTTTGATTGACCACCGGCTCTCTCTCATGAAAACCAAATGAGTTTCCCCCTTTCCTAGAGATTTTACTAAAATTGTTTTATAAATGTTTTTAATAAGGATATAGAGATGTCGTAGAACATGGTTCTGGACATGCTATATCGACACGAGAAAACCGTGTTTTTGATGAAAGCAAATTAGACTAGAGCCTATCCTTGCTACAGCCATACTGCATATCAAACTCTCTCCCTTAGATGGTTTGCGAGTACAATTCAAATGTACTCACGGCTTTGTCCCTGGCTATTAACTTGGTCAGACTATGAAGAAGGCTATGAGGAAGATGTTGGAGGGAACGACGACGCTGATGCGAACTAGGAACGTCTCCCAGTCAGTTGCCTGTAGGGTAGTAGGCATGACGTGGGTCATCAATGCTGCTTGGTATCCGCTGCTTAGTTTGTAAACTTGCCCTGTGTGGCATTATCAGTCTTGGTCGTGTGACCAATTGTAAGACTTTATATTCGGTACTGTAATGGATGATGTAACTTTGATATCAGCTCGGTTATGTGGACTCACGACATACTGATCATGGGATCATGAGTTGTATGCATAACGGGAATCCCGGGTGGTAAACCGGGGTCCCCACACATATTATGAGAAAAAGCACTTTCAGCGTTAAATGTTCCTACAAAAGTAGGTTCTCTTTCCCTTGATCCTCCACCCATCTGTCCTTCCTTCAGCTTGGGGTCTTGGTGATCCTCCTCCAAAGGCGTCTTCTCCTTGTCGTTGTTGGCGGAGGCCATGATGCCTCTAAAACTGAGAACAGCTCCTGACGGAAATAGATCAAAACAAAAACATGACGAGAACACGATATACAGGCCTCGGGCAATCTGGGGGGTTATATAGGCTAAAATTAAATATCGTAACGAAGGCACAGGAGGAAACTAGGGTGGAAACGAGCTCCGAGGCGAACACGCCACAGGGTGGCGCGGCCAGCAGGGGGCCCACGCCACAGTGTGGTGTGGGGCCTCTGGGCTCCGTTTCCAACTCGTTTTCGTCTCGTGATTTTTCATATTTAATAAAAATAACAAAAGTATAAGCAGAAAAGTTTAACACGAATCTTTTCTGACTATAACTGTTACCTATTCGAAAACAGACTCTGCAGTTTCCTGCATATGTTCTTTGATGAGTTCTTCCAGATTCACCACTTGAATAATATCGATATCTTCAATATAAGAATCTCCAAAAATATAATGCTTGAGTCTTTGCCCATTCACCACTTGCACAGTGTTATCTTTAAGTGAAGCAATCTTTATCGCACCTGAATGATACACCTCTTCAATAATAAAGGGTCCTTCCTACTTCGAGAGTAATTTTCTTGCAAAAAATCTGAGACGAGACCTATACAATAGAAATTTCTCACCAACATGAAATTCTCTCTTAAGAATTCTTCTATCATGCCACTGCTTGACTTTCTCTTTAAAAAGTCTGGCATTCTCATAAGCTTCACTTCTCCACTCATCTAAGGAACTCAAATCAAGCAACCTTTTCTTACTGGCAAGTTTAAAATCCCTATTAAGCTCTTTCACTGCTCAAAAAGCTTTATGTTCTAATTCTAGGGGCAAGTGACATGCTTTTCCTTAAACCATTTTGTAAGGAGACATGCCCATGGGGTTCTTATAAGCATTTCTATAAGCCCTTAAAGCATCATTTAACTTACTAGCCCAATTTTTCCTAGATTTATTAACAGTCTTCTGCAAGATAGACTTGATCCCTCTATTTGATAGCTCTACTTGCCCACTTGTTTGGGGATGATAAGCTGAGGTGATTCTATGATTAACATCATATCTAGCAAGAGTCTTCCTAAAACCACCATGAATAAAATGAGAACCTCCATCAGTCATAAGATATCTAGGCACACCAAACCTAGGAAAAATAACATCCTTAAGCATCTTTAACGAGGTCTCACCATCAACACTCTTTGTAGGTATAGCTTCTACCCACTTAGTAACATAATCAACATCAACAAGTATATGAGTATAACCTTCTAAAGGAGGGAAAGGACCCATAAAGTCAAATCCCCAGCAGTCAAATGGTTCAATAACAAGAGAATAATTCATAGGCATTTCATTGCGTCTAGAAATATTACCAACTCTTTGACATTCATCACAAGATAGAATAAATTTTCTTGCATCTTAAAAAAGGGCAGGCCAATAAAAACCTGATTGTAGAACCTTTTGTGTTGTTCTATCTCCAGCATGATGTCCTTCATACTACCATGACATTTCCTCAATATCTCTCGTTATTCATATTCTGGAACACATCTTCGCATAATACCATCCACTCCTTCTTTATATAAATGTAGGTCATCCTAAAAATAGTGTCTCAAGTAATAAAAAAATTTCCTTCTCTGCTGAGCTGTAAAGGTTGGAGGCAAATACTTGGAAACAATAAAATTAGCATAATCAGCATACCAAGGACTTTCTCACGAGGTTACTTTTATTGCAGCCAATTGTTCATTTGGAAAACTATCATTCACAGGAATGGGATCATAAGAAATGTTTTCCAATCTAGACAAATTATCAGGAATAGTAACTTTTGAATCAAAAATATAAGGTCTAAATTTATCACAAGCAAAGACTACGGCTAGGAACTCCTTTTCAGTAGTAGCATAATTCTTTTGAGAAGCATCAAGAGGCTTACTAGCATAATGAATAACATTCAACTTCTTATCTACTCACTGTCCAAGAACAACACCTACAGCAAAATCACTAGCATCACACATAATTTCAAAGGGTAAATTCCAATCAGGTGGTTGGACAATAGGAGTAGTAGTTAAAGCCTTCTTAAGAGTTTCGAAAGCTTCCTTACAATCATCATCAAAAACAAAAGGTACATCTTTTTGGATAAGATTAGTAAGAGGCTTTGAAATTTTAGGGAAATCTTTAATAAACCTCCTATAGAAACCAGCATGACCAAGAATACTATGAATACGTTTGACATCCCTAGGACAGGGCATTTTCTCAATTGCTTCAAATTTGCTCTGTCAACTTCAATACCTATTTTAGAAATTTTATGCCCAAGAACAAGTCCTTCATTAACCATAAAGTGGCATTTATCCCAATTAAGAACAAGATTAGTTTCCTCACACCTCTGCAAAACTTTATCAAGATTGTGCAAACAATTATCAAAAGAAGTTCCATAGACGGAGAAATCATCCATGAATACTTCCACAATTTCTTCACAAAAACCATGAAAGATAGCAGACATGCATCTTTGAAACGTAGCAGGAGCATTACACAAACCAAAAGGCATACATCTATAAGCATAAGTTCAATAAGGACAAGTAAAAGTGGTTTTCTCTTGATCTTGCTTTTTAACAGAAATTTGCGAAAACCCAGAATAACCATCAAGAAAACAAAAATGAGTTTTCTTAGATAATCTCTCTAACATTTGATCTATAAAAGGTATAGGATAATGATCTTTCTTAGTAACTTTGTTGACCTTTCTAAAATCGATGCACATCCTATAACCAACTACTACTCTTTGAGGAATAAGCTCATTATTTTCATTAGGCACAACAGTAATTCCTCCTTTCTTAGGGACACGATGCACAAGACTAACCCATCTACTATCAGCAATAGGATATATAATACTAGCATCAAGAAGTTTCAATACCTCATTTCTTACCACTTCCTTCATCTTAGGAATTAAACAGCATTGATGTTCAACAACTGGTTTTGCATCAGGCTCCATATTAATAGCATGCTGACATATAGTGGGGGAAATCCCTTTTAAATTATCAAGAGTATATCCCATAGCTCCTCGGTGTTTCCTCAATAATTCCAATAACCTTTCTTCTTCCTTCCCTAAAAGTTTAGAACTAATAATAACAAGATATATTTTCTTATCATCAATATAAGCATATTTAAGATCATCGGGTAAAGGTTTTAAATCAAAAACAGGATCCTCTTTGGGTGGTAATGTTGTACCCAAGTCTTCCACAGGTAAATTGTGTTTAAGCATCTCTGGTTGACAAAGAAGAATCTCATCAATCTCATTTATTTCTTCAATAAAGATCTCACTTTCGCGGTCCTCCGTATATTGCTGCAAAGCATCGTTAGGATCAAGAGCAATAGAGGCAAGCTGTTCAACTCTAAAATCCTCATTAGGCAATTCAGTTTCATAAGAAGCTCTAGTAAACTTAGAAAAATTAAACTCATAAGATTCTCCATCAAATTTAGTTAAAATTTTCTCCTTTTTACAATCAATAATGGCGCCACAAGTATTCAAAAAGGGTCTACCAAAAATGGTAGGACAAGTTTTACTAGCAGCAGAACCTAGTACTAGAAAATCAGTAGGATATTTAGTCTTACCGCATAGAACTTCCACATCTCTAACAATACCAATTGGAGAGATAGTTTCTCTGTTAGCGAGCTGAATAACCACATCAATATCTTCCAGTTCACAAGAATCAATTCCATGCATGATTTCTCTGTAAAGCTCATAAGGAATAGCACTTGAACTTGCACCAATGTCGCATAAACCATAATAGCAATGATCACCAATCCTGACAGAACGCATAGGAACACTTGTTTTCCTAGATCTACTAGGATGTGAAACAATATTAGAAGCATCTTCACAAAAGATAATATGTCCATCTTCTACATTTTTAGTAACAAGGTCCTTTACTATAGCTACTGCAGGTTTAACAGTTATTTGCTCATCAGGTTCTAAAGCTTTCTTTGCACTTTTATTAAGCACACTAGTTAACATAAAATGCTCCTTTACCTTAGCAGGGAAAGGTGTTTTCTCAAAATAAGGCTCAGGCAAAATGCGATCAACAGTACAAACTTCAGTAATTCTTGCAGGAACACAACTAATAGTATCTTTATAAGGCGCATGGTACTTGTTCCAATCCTTCTTTGGAACATCAAGATAAGAGGCAAAGGCCTTAAAACAGTTGGAAAGTATTTGAGAATCAAGACCATAAACAACACTAACATTATGAAAGTCATCGGTTCCCATAAAAGATTTAATGCATTCATAGTCATAATTTATACCTGACTTTATACCTTTGTCGTTCTCCCATCCTTCAGTATTTTCCTAAATATGGTCAAGAAGATCCCATTTAGCTTCTTCTTTCATACATGTAAATTATCCAGAGCAAGAAGCATCCAATAAATCCTTGTCGTGAAGAGAAAGCCTTGCATAGAAGTTATTAATAACAATATTACTAGGGAGCTCATGAATGGGGCATTTGAGCATTAGTGACTTCAATCTCCCCCACGCTTGGGCAATACTCTCTCCATCATGAGGCCAAAAATTATATATTTGGTTCCGATCTTTATGAATCTCACTTGGAGGATAGAATTTGAAATAAAAGAGAGGTACAATTTCCTCCCAGCCAATAGATTGGCCATCCTTCAGTAGCCTATACCATTCTGCAGCTCTGCCCTTCAGTGATAAAGAGAATAAATTTCTCTTAACCTAGCTTGATGAAATACCTGCACACTTGAACAACTCGCATAATTCATGTATAAAGAGTAAATGATCACCCGGATGGACAGTTCTATCTCCTAAATAGCAGTTATTCATAACACGTTCAACAATTTTCATAGGTATTTTAAAAGGATCCAATTGAGCAGGCGGTGGTTCATCTACTACCATAATAGCGGCAGTAGTATTCCCAAATAGGGAACCAAATGGAGACTTCTCCATAATAAAATAAAATAAAAGATAGAAATGAAAACAATACTCACAACGAAAATTTCCTTTACCAATTCCACTCTTCAATAGCGCTTCACTCCCCAGCAACGGCGCCAGAAAATAGTCTTGATGACCCACAAATATAGGGGGTGTATTCTAGTACTTTCGATAAATAAGAGTGTCAAACCCAACGAGGAGCAGAAGGTGTTGACAAGCAGTTTTGATCAAGGATTCACTGTAAATACTAGCAAACGGGTTTTCAAGGGTATTTGTTAATGTGAGTAAATAAAGTACGAGTAAATAAAAGACAATTATAATAATTGCTGCGAGTGGCCCAATCCTTTCTAGAGCAAAGGACAAGACGGTTGTGTTACTTATGATTACCAAACGTTCCTGAGGACACACGGGAGTTTCTGTCAAGCGCTTTCGCTTCATATAGCTAAGTAATCTTCATTGGTTTGATAAGTGTTATGGGGGTGAACCTATGCTAATGCACTAATCCAACTTGGACTAATACACACTTTTGATTATACCCCTTGCAAGCATCCACAACTACAAGAAAGTAATTAAGATAAATCTAACCACAGCCTTAAACTCTGAGATCCTACACTCCCTGGTGCACTGGTTTCCTAACGGGGGTTTAGGTTTCTGTCGCTCTAGCAACCCCACAATTAGTAGCCAAATACACAATGAATTCTACTAGTCCCATAAAGGTGAAGTATCATGTAGTCGATGTTCACATGACACCACTAGTAAAATAGCACCACAACATATAAATATCAAACCATTGTATTTCTCGTTGCATGTTTGTCGGGTATTTTGATCAGCACCGATGATTAGAGTAGCACTCATGGCTATTACTGAATTCCCTGTGGGTAACCATGATCTTCGAATTGTATTATGATTTCTTATTTTTGGTGACTTCACGCTTGTGACGTCATTGATAGAGTCACTCTTCATGTGATTTGACTGGTCGCTGTCCGTTGCATGTGGGCAGCATAGTAATTTTATAGTTTTCTGCCCGTTAGTGGGCTTACCGCTTCCGCTTCACGCGCCACGTCTCAGCCCATGTTTCTTTCACAGGAAGCTTTATAAGGGGGAGACTGTGGTTTTTACTGTTTTACCAGCTCTTTGTTCTTCTGCCGCCACCATTGCTGCATCTCCCTTGCGCTCCTGAGCTTCCTTGCAGCCCCCGAGCGTAGCTCTTGTGAATGCCCATAAAGAGAGTTGCGCACAAGGATCAGATGGTGAAGAAGAAGGGCGTGAACACGGCGACCAGCTGGGTGCCCTCAAACTTCGAAGTATCCGATCTGACCAAAGCTCAGAAAGAAGGGTTCCTCGTCGGAGGGGATCAGGTCATCTTCCCTAGCACCGAGCGCATCCCCAAGCCCCCAAGCGGCTATCAGGTGATGTTTCTTGCTTTCCTTCTGCGTGGACTTTCTCTTCCAGATCATGAATTTCTCCGTGGGCTTCTCTTTGTTTATGGCATGCAGCTTCACCAGCTCACGCCAAATTCTATCTTGCACATCGCCTACTTTATCACTCTCCGCGAATCCTTCCTAGGGGTCGAACCCCATTGGATTCTTTGGAAATTCCTTTTCCGCCTCCACCCTAGTGTGTCTTTATCTAAGAACCCTGAACTGGGCGGGGTTGTTGTATCTATGCGCACCGAGGCGCATTATCTAGAATTTAGCATGGCTGCATCAGTTCAAGGTTGGAGGAAGAAATGGTTCTACATCAAGGACCAAAAAACTGCATCCTCTAACAAGTTTGGGATTGCCCCCTTTGATGCAAATAAAAGTCTGATGAAGCTGACATCGTGGGATTCCCCTCCCACGGAAGATGAGGTCGAAGGCATCAAGCCTTTACTGACTCGTATTCAGAGTCTGAAGAGCGCAACTGGAGGCGCACTAACAGGGACTCAACTCATGGCATTCTTCCTGCAGCGGCGCATTCAGCCTCTCCAAGCTCATGTCTCCAAACTGTGGTCGTATTCTGGCTCGGAAGATCCTTCTCGTGTGTCCCAAGAGGACCTAGAGAAAAAGGGTCTTGACAAACGAGTGAGAGCTTTGACTACTCTCACAAACTACGAATTCTGGAGAGCCAAGCCTAGACAAGAAAAGGAAACGTCTCGATGAATTGCTTTGCCAAGGCTTCTGAGCTTGAAATATTGACGCACTAGACTCATGAGCTTTGCTACCTTTTTATATCCAAGCTTTTTCCTGTCTTTAACTCTTATCTCTCTTTTTGTTTGCTAATTCCAAATTTTTCCTTCTCAGGGACGATGATGAGCCGAAGAAGGATGCTGTAGCTGCTCCTCTTCTTGATGCTTTGACTATTTCTAAGAAGCTCCCTCGGGAGGAAACGGTGGTGATTAAGTCATTGATAGTTCCTCTTGCAAAAAGTACTCCTACTCATGCTTCCAAGCGTTTGAAGAAGACAACGGTAGTGGGTACTTCTCTTGAGGCCCATCGACCAACAGCTTCTTCTGATGATGTGAGTATTGCTCCTTGTAGTTGATTTTTTCATTGCTTGAACTTTTCTCTCACACTTTCGTTTTGCAGAGTTTGATGCAAAAATTTCTCTCCCTTGGCGCTGAGTGTGTCGGGTTCCAGGAGACTGCTCGGGCATCTCAAGGTATGCTTGTTTTGTGTTGTAGCTTCTACTTGTTCATGTGTCTTCCTGTGGTTTCTTACTCCCTTTCCTTTTCCTGTTTTGGATTGTAGACGCTTTGACCGTGGCCAATGCTCGCATAGCGGCTCTGGAAGCCGAACTTAATGCCTCTAGAGAAGCTTGGGAAGGTGCCAATGTTGCCAAGGTTGCTACTGAGAAAGCTACTAAGTCAGCAGAAACCAAGGCTAAGAAAGCTTTAAAAGCACTTGCCGATGCTGATCAGAAGCGGGTCCAACGAGAGCAAGCTATAGCCGAACGTCTCGACAAGATTTCGGTTCTTGTTGGCAGTAAGTGTCGCGTTGTTCTTTTTTGTTTACTTGCTCATGCTTCTATTTGCTGATATTTGTTCTCTTTCTCCAACTTTTTCCTTTTGTGGTGCAACAGAGAAAATTGGAGTATCTTGGAAGCTTCGGCAGCCAGACACTGAAGACCCTTTGCTAGCTACTGTGGATTTGCTGGAATCAAACTGGAAATTGGTCTAGGAAGTTCTTGATACGTCCATTTTGCATCACTATTTTGTATCATAATTTACTGTTATTCATTGATATATTTCATATTTAGAATTAATACTTATGTTACTTCCTTTGTTTTCACATGTTTGATGATTATTGGAGGATTTGCTGCCGGAGTCAGGATTCTGCTGGAAAAAGGACCATCAAGGGACCATATTTTGAAGATCAGGAAAATTCCAGAAAAATACCAGGAAATTATATTTTCCCAGAAGACTCAGGAAGCCAGAAGGAGGAGTCGAGAGGAGCCAGGAGGGGCCCTCATGCCAGGGTGGTGCGGCCTGACCCCTGGCCGCGCCAGCCCTGTGTGAGGCCACCCTGGTCCACTTCTGCCATCGCCCCTTCGCGTACTTCATCGTCCCCGAAAACCTAAGTCAATGGGAGGGCTCAGAGTTAGACACAGCCGCCTCTGCGGGCGGAAAACACCAGAGAGAGAAAAGCTCTCCGGTAAGGAGAAATCTGCCGGGGAAATTCCTTCCCGGAGAGGGGAGATCGTCGCCATCATCATCACCATCGCACCGGACTTCATCGGGATCATCATCATCATCTCCATCACCAGCACCTTCATCTCCACCATCACCACGCCATCCCGCTGTAACATCTTGAGTTGGATCTTGTTATATTCATAGGGGAAACTTTCCCGGTGTTGATTACTCTTGTAGTTGATGCTATTGAGTGGAACCGTTGAATTAAGGTTTATGTTCAGATTGTTATTTACCATTATTTCACCTCTAATCATGATCCATATGATGTCTTGTGAGTAGTTCGTTTAGTTCTTGAGGACATGGGAGAAGTCAAGATGTTAGTAGTGAATTATTGTTGAGAAATATTTAATGGTTTGATATTGTTGTGGTGCTATTTCACTAGTGGTGTCATGTGAACGTCGACTACATGATACTTTACCATTTATGGGCCTAGTGAGATGCATTGTGTATTTGACTACCAATTGTGGGGTTGCTGGAGTGACAGAAACCTAAACCTTCGTTGGGAAACCATTGCACCAGGGAGCGTAGGATCTTAGAGTTTAAGGATATGGTTAGATTTATCTTAATTACTTTCTTGTATTTGCGGATGCTTGCAAGGGGTATAATCACAAGTGTGTATTTATCCTAGTAAGGGAAGTGCGCTAGCACAGGTTCACCCCCATAACACTTATCAAACCAATACAGACTATTAGCGGTATGAAGCGAAAGCTCTTGATAGAAACTCCCGTGTGTCCTCGAGAACGTTTGGGTATTATAAGTTACACAACCGGCTTGTCCTTTGCTGAAGAAAGGATTGGGCCACTTGCTGCAATTATTACTACTGTCTTTTATTTACTCACACTTTATTTATTTGCACTATCAAATACTCCTGAAAACCCGTTTGCTAGTATTTACAGTGAAGCCTTGATCAAAACCACTAGTCAACACCTTCTGCTCCTCGTTGGGTTCGACACTCTTATTTATCAAAAGTACTACGATACACCCCCTATACTTGTGGGTCATCAAGACTATTTTCTGGCGCTGTTGCCGGGGAGTGTAGCGCTATTGAAGAGTGGAATTGGTAAAGGTAACCATCGCTGTGAGTATTGTTTTTATTTTGTCTTTTATTTTTATTTTACTCTGCCATGGAGAACTCTCCATTTGGTTTCCTATTTGGAAACACATCTACTACTGCTGCACATGTGGATGAACCACCACCACCACCACCTGCTGAAATTGATCCTTTTAAAATACCTATGAAAATTGTTGGGCGTATTATGGATAACGGCTATTCAGGAGATGGAACTGTCCATCCGGATGATCACTTATTATTTATACATGAATTATGCGAGTTGTTCAGATATGCAGGTATTTCACCAAGCCAGGTCAAGAAGAAATTATTCTCTTTATCATTGAAAGGCAGAGCTGAAGAGTGGTATCGACTACTCCAAGATGGTCCATCTATGGCATGGGAAGACATTGTACCTCTCTTTTATTCCAAGTTTTATCCTCCAAGTGAAATTCATAAATACCGTAACCGGACATATAATTTTTGGCCTCATGAGGGAGAGAGTATTGCCCAAGCATGGGGGGGATTGAAGTTACTAATGCTCAAATGCCCCATTCATGAGCTCCCCAATAATATTGTTATTGATAATTTTTATGCGCGACTTACTGTTCCTGATAAGGATTATTTGGATGCTTCTTGCTTTGGATCATTTACTCATATGAAAGAAGATGCTAAGTGGAAACTTCTTGACCGTATACAAGAGAATGCTGAAGGTTGGGAAAATGACAAAGGTAGGAAGTCAGGTATAAACTATGATTATGAATGCATTAAATCTTTTATGGGAACCGATGACTTTCATAGTGTTAGCACTGCTTATGGTCTTGATTCACAAATACTTGCTAATTGTCTTAAGGTCTTTGCCTCTTATCTTGATGTTCCAAAGAAAGATTGGAACAAATATCATGCGCCTTATAAAGACTCTATTAGTCATATACCAGCTGCAGCTACTGAAGTTTGTACTGTTGATAGCATTGTGCCTGAACCTTATTTTGAGAAGACACCTTTCCCTGCTAAGGTAAAGAAGTATTCTACTCTGGTAAGTGTGTCTAATAAAAGTACTAAGAAAGCTGCAGAACCTGATGAGCAAATTACTATTAAGTCTCTTGTAGCTATATTGAAGGATCTTGTTACTAAAGATATAGGGGATGAATATATTCTTTTTTGTGAAGATGCTTCTAACATTCTCTCACATCCTAAAAAGCATAGGAAAACAAGTGTTCCTGTTATTTCTGTCAGGATTGGAGATCATTGCTATTATGGTTTATGTGATATTGGTGCTAGTGCAAGTGCTATTCCTTTAGAGCTTTACAAAGAAATTATGCATGAGATTGGCACTTGTGAACTTGAAGATATTGATGTGGTTGTTCAGCTTGCTAACAGAGAGACTGTTTGGCCTCTTGGTATTGTTCGAGATGTGGAAGTTCTTTGTGGTAAGACTAAATACCCCACTGATTTTCTAGTACTTGGTAAGGAGGCTAGTAAAACTTGTCCTATTATTTTTGGTAGACCATTTTTGAACACTTGTGGCGCCGTGATAGATTGTAAGAAGGAGAATTTTTTTACTAAGTTTAATGGAGAGTCTTATGAGTTTAATTTTTCTAAGTTTGCTAAGACTTCTTATGAAAATGACACGCCTAATGAAAATTTTCGAGTTGAACAGCTTGCTTCTATTGCGCTTGCTCCTAATAATGCCTTGCAGCAATTCATGGAAGATCATGAAACTGATGTTTTCAGCAAGGAAAGAGAAGAGATTGATGATATTCTTCTTCGTCAACCACCATTAATCAAGCATAATCTACCTGTGGAGGATCTTGGTACCACTTTGCCGCCTAAGGAAGATCCTATTTTCGAATTAAAGCCTTTGCCTGATAATCTTAAATATGCTTACATAGATGATAAGAAAATATATCCTGTTATTATTAGCTCTAAACTTTCAGGAAAGGAAGAAGAAAGATTATTGGAGATATTGAGGAAACACCGAGGAGCTATGGGATATACTCTTGATGATTTAAAAGGGATTTCTTCCACTTTATGTCAGCATGCCATTAATATGGAGAAAGACGCAAAGCCAGTCGTGGAGCATCAACGCCGCCTAATTCCCAAGATGAAGGATGTGGTAAGAAATGAGGTATTAAAACTCCTTGATGCTGGTATTATTTATCCTATTGCTGATAGTAGATGGGTTAGTCTTGTTCATTGTGTTCCTAAGAAAGGAGGTATGACTGTTGTGCCTAATGAGAATAACGAGCTTATTCCTCAAAGGGTAGTAGTTGGTTATAGGATGTGCATTGATTATAGGAAGGTAAACAAAGTTACTAAGAAAGATCATTATCCTTTACTGTTTATAGATCAGATGCTAGAAAGGTTATCTAAGAAAACTCATTTTTGTTTCCTTGATGGTTATTCTGGTTTTTCTCAAATTGCCGTTAAAAAGGAAGATCAAGAGAAAACCACTTTTACTTGTCCTTATGGAACTTATGCTTATAGACGTATGCCGTTTGGTTTATGCAATGCTCCTGCTACTTTTCAAAGATGCATGTCTGCTATTTTTCATGGCTTTTGTGAAGAAATTTTGGAGGTCTTCATGGACGATTTTTCCGTCTATGGAACTTCTTTTGATAATTGTTTGCACAACCTTGATAAAGTTTTGTAGAGGTGCGAAGAAACTAACCTTGTTCTTAATTGGGAGAAATGCCACTTTATGGTGAATGAAGGAATTGTCCTTGGACATAAAATTTCTGAAAGAGGTATTGAAGTTGACAGAGCAAAAGTGGAGGCAATTGAGAAAATGCCCTGTCCCAGAGATGTTAAAGGTATTCATAGTATTCTTGGTCATGCTGGTTTCTATAGGAGGTTTATTAAAGATTTCTCTAAGATTTCAAAGCCTCTTACTAATCTTCTTCAAAAAGATGTACCATTTGTCTTTGATGATGATTGTAAGGAAGCTTTTGAAACTCTTAAGAAGGCTTTAACTACTGCTCCTATTGTTCAACCACCTGATTGGAATTTACCTTTTGAAATTATGTGTGATGCTAGTGATTTTGCTGTTGGTGCTGTTCTTGGACAGCGAGTGGATAATAAGTTGAATGTTATTCATTATGCTAGTAAGACTCTTGATGCTGCTCAGAAGAATTATGCTACTACTGAGAAAGAGTTTCTTGCCGTTGTTTTTGCATGTGATAAGTTTAGATCTTACATTGTTGATTCTAAAGTTACTATTCATACTGATCATGCTGCTATTAGATATCTTATGACTAAGAAGGATGCTAAGCCTAGGCTTATTAGATGGGTGTTGCTTTTACAAGAGTTTGATCTGCATATCGTAGATAGGAAAGGTGCTGAAAATCCTGTGGCTGACAACTTGTCTAGATTGGAAAATATTTCTTTTGATCCTATTCCTGTTAATGATAGTTTTCCAAATGAACAGTTGGCTGCAATAAATGTAACTTCGAGAGACCTTCCTTGGTATGCTGATTATGCTAACTTTATTGTTTCCAAGTATTTGCCTCCAACCTTTACAACTCAGCAAAGAAGAAAATTCTTCTATGATTTGAGGCATTATTTTTGGGATGACCCACACTTATATAAAGAAGGAGTTGATGGTATTATGCGAAGATGTGTACCGGAATATGAGCAACAAGAGATATTAAGAAAATGCCATGGTAGTGCTTATGGAGGGCATCATGCTAGAGATAGAACCGTGCAAAAGGTTCTACAATCAGGTTTTTATTGGCCAACCCTCTTTAAAGATGCCAGAAGGTATGTTTTATCTTGCGATGAATGTCAAAGAGTTGGTAATATTTCTAGACGCAATGAAATGCCTATGAGTTACACTCTTGTTATTGAACCATTTGATTGTTGGGGATTTGACTTTATGGGTCCTTTTCCTCCTTCAAAAGGCTATACCCACATACTTGTTGCTGTTGATTATGTTACTAAATGGGTAGAAGCCATACCTACAAAGAGTGCCAATGGTGAGACCTCGTTAAAAATGCTTAAGGATGTTATTTTTCCTAGGTTTGGTGTGCCTAGATATCTTATGACTGACAGAGGTTCTCATTTTATTCACGGTGGTTTTAGAAAAACTCTTGCTAAATATGATATTCATCATAGAATTGCTTCTGCTTATCATCCCCAAACTAGTGGGCAGGTAGAGCTTTCTAATAGAGAAATCAAGTCTATCTTGCAGAAGACTGTCAATAGATCTAGGAAAAATTGGGCTAGTAAGTTAAATGATGCTTTATGGGCTTATAGAACTGCTTATAAGAACCCCATGGGTATGTCTCCTTATAAGATGGTTTATGGAAAAGCGTGTCACTTGCCCTTAGAATTAGAACACAAAGCTTTTTGGGCAGTGAGAGAGCTTAATAGAGATTTTAAACTAGCTGGTAAGAAAAGGTTATTAGATTTGAGTTCTCTAGATGAGTGGAGAAACGAAGCGTATGAGAATGCCAGGCTTTTCAAAGAGAAAGTCAAGCAATGGCATGATAAGAGAATTCTTAAAAGAGAGTTTCATATTGGTGAGAAAGTTCTATTGTATAGGTCTCGTCTCAGATTTTTTGTAGGGAAATTACTCTCTAAATGGGAAGGACCATATGTTATTGTGGAAGTGTACCGCTCAGGTGCTATTAAGATTGCTTCATTGAAAGATGACTCTACACAAGTGGTGAATGGGCAAAGACTCAAACACTATATTTCTGGAGATTCTTATAATGAAGATGTTGATGTTATTGAAACAGTTTCTCCGGAAGAATTCATCCAAGACAAATTACAGGTACCTGCAGAGTTCGTTTTTGAATAGGTAACAGTTCTAGTCAGAGAAGTTTCGCGAAAAGCTCTTCCTTTAATATTTTTGCTATTTTTACTAAATATGAAAAATCACAAGACGAAAACGGGCAGGAAAAGGAGTCCGTGTGCTTCTCACACATAGGTGGCGCGGGCCCACCCCTGGCCGCGCCACCCAGGTGTGAGAGCACCCCGGAACTCGTTTCTGTCCCGGTTTCCTCCTATGATTTCGTTTCGATGTATGATTTTCGCCTATTTAACCCCCCGGAGTCCCCGAGGTCTGTATATCATTTTATCGTCATGTTTTGTTTCGAGCTGTTTTTGTCAGGAGTTTATCTTAAGCTTGGGGAAGCCATGGCCTCTTCAAGCGATGACAAGGAGAAGACACCTCCGGAATATGACACCAAAGACTTTTGGCTGAAAGAAGAGGTTGAAAGTGAAGACGAGGAGGAAGATCAAAGTTCAAGGCCAAACACCATGATTGCCAGCATAGGGGTGGTGACAGATCATGACAAGTTCAAGAAGAGTGCACGCATAAGGACCGGAGGGGGTGTGCCGCGTCACACCTTAGCTCCATGGACATCTCCGTCAGGCAATAATCCTTTCCATACTCTAATACATGAACATCAGTTTCAAAGGGTGCCTAGGTCGCGATTACCATCTGGTTGGGATATAGATCGTTCTAACATTGCAGGAAAAGAAAGTTCCAAGAATGAGGAAGGATGGGGAAATAATTCCAAGAGCTGGGATTCTCTTGCTGACAGGTTCATGAACCGTGTTGAACACAATTCTGAGATGATTCGTAACCTCAGTCACAAGATTGATGATCTGAAAGATTTGATTGAGAAGCTTATTAAAGATTATCCACCGCCATCGCCAAAGGAGTAATTCGTCATCGGTATAGGCATCCCCTTGGCTTGTTCCAAGCTTGGGGGAGTGCCGTGGTATCACATAATTACCTTTTGCTCATTTACTTTTCAAGTAGAGTCATATCATGAATAGAGAAGTTATCTTATAGAATAGTTTGCAGTTTGGAAGTATCCTCCTTAGTTGGTTATCCATGTATCCCTTGGTGTGAGTTGCGGCAATAAAATATTAATGAGAAGTTTTATCGTTTACTTTCCGCACACTTTATGTTAGTTTGCAATCTCTCTTGTATGACTAGTCTTGTTGATTGGTATTGGTATCACTTTGGGAGCATGAGTAAATTTAGTTGGTTTTGGCAAACCTAGCTTGGTCAGTAGCAACTTTACCTTGAGGTTTGAGTAGAAAAGAATAAAGAAGTGCTTGTAGTTACATCACTTCAGTTTATCCTTCATGTTTGGCTTATAAGCATTGTTATTCCTAAAGTCAAAATCGTTGTACCTTCAAGGGAGTTTGCATGATTGTTCTTATTATATGTATGTTTGTCTGTTTCATGCAACTCTTATGCTTGCTACCCAGCCTTGCTAGCCAAAAACCTGTACTGAGAGGAAATACTTCTCGTGCATCCAATTCCCAAAAGCCAAGTCACTTCCAAAGAGTCCACTGTAAATTCCTATGCATGGTATTTCAAGCCATTCCAAGTAAATTTTCATGTGCTACCTTTCAAAAACCTTCAAACACTTCTCATTTTGTGCCACTGTTTTTAGCTCATGAGGATGTAGTGGATGGGTTTGTTATCTTCCATACTAAATTAAGTACCCCTCGACTAGGCAGCTTCATCTGCCCGTCATTAATTTTGCAAGGGAGCTGGTCAGACCATTATAATCTTAAAAAGAAAAGAAAAGAAAAGAGCACTCCTCCATGGTATGTGAAAGTTGGTCGGCACCCGATGGAATCGGTTAGCCATGGTTTGAGAAAGGAAAAAGGTGGGGAGGAGTGCAAAGCTGTAAAAAAGCACCAATGTGCCAATTAATCAAACATCTCGGAACCGCTCTCACTTGTTTAGTATGGAAGATATCAAGAACTCCGTTGCTAGTCGTTGACAAAAGCAACCACCTCTCAAAATAACTTTTTACCTCTGTTTTGCAAATAAAAAGCTCTAGCACATGTTTAATCCCTGCTTCCCTCTACGAAGGGCCTATCTTTTACTTTTATGTTGAGTCAACCTATTTCCTTCTATCTCAAGCAAGCATTTGAGTTGTTATGTTTCATTCATCCATATGTTGATCCGTTTAATCATGTTTACTATCTTCCTTGTTTTGTACAATGCTTTTGTCTGAAGGAATATATCTTTGAAAGCTTTCTATGAATGAAAAAGTTTATTTTGTTGAGCATATGGTCTTTGCTATATTAGCTCTATTTTAAAAGGCTCCGTTTAAAAGAAAGAATAGCTTGTTCATCATTCTTTGACCAAGAACTAAGGTTTGCCATTGCCAATTATAGTTTACCTTGTGCATCTTTACATGTGATTCCCTTTTACCTATTGCAAGTCTATATCTTATAAAGGGAAGTTGCTGTCTATTATAATTTGTGCCTTGGTGAATGTGATGCTTCTTGTCCGTATTTTGATTATCGACACTTCACTCCATAAACCTGTGGTCATATTTACCGAGTTTAGTTTTCGCTTGGGGACAAGCGAGGTCTAAGCTTGGGGGGGTTGATACATCCATTTTGCATCACTATTTTGTATCATAATTTACTGTTATTCATTGATATATTTCATATTTAGAGTTGATACTTATGTTATTTCCTTTGTTTTCACATGTTTGATGATCATTAGAGGATTTGCTGCCGGAGTCAGGATTCTGCTGGAAAAAAGGACCATCAAGGGACCATATTTTGAAGATCAGGAAAATTCCAGAAAAATACCAGGAAATTATATTTTCCCAGAAGACTCAGGAAGCCAGAAGGAGGAGTAGAGAGGAGCCAGGAGGGGCCCTCACGCCAGGGTGGCACGGCCTGACCCCTGGCCGCGCCAGCCCTGTGTGAGGCCACCCTGGCCCACTTCTGCCATCGCCCCTTCGCGTACTTCATCGTCCCCGAAAACCTAAGTCAAGGGGGGGGGCTCAGAGTTAGACACAGCCGCCTTTGCGGGGCGGAAAACACCAGAGACAGAAAAGCTCTCCGGCAGGGAGAAATCTGCCGGGGAAATTCCTTCCCGGAGAGGAGAGATCATCGCCATCGTCATCACCATCGCACCGGACTTCATCGGGATCATCATCATCATCATCTCCATCACCAGCACCTTCATCTCCACCATCACCACGCCATCCCGCTGTAACATCTTGAGTTGGATCTTGTTATATTCATAGGGGAAACTTTGCCGGTGTTGATTACTCTTGTAGTTGATGCTATTGAGTGGAACCATTGAATTAAGGTTTATGTTCAAATTGTTATTTACCATTATTTCACCTCTGAGCATGATCCATATGATGTCTTGTGAGTAGTTCGTTTAGTTCTTGAGGACATGGGAGAAGTCAAGATGTTAGTAGTGAATTATTATTGAGAAATATTTAATGGTTTGATATTGTTGTGGTGCTATTTCACTAGTGGTGTCATGTGAACGTCGACTACATGATACTTCACCATTTATGGGCCTAGTGAGATACATTGTGTATTTGACTACCAATTGTGGGGTTGCTGGAGTGACAGAAACCTAAACCACCGTTGGGAAACCATTGCACCAGAGAGCGTAGGATCTTAGAGTTTAAGGCTGTGGTTAGATTTATCTTAATTACTTTCTTGTATTTGCGAATGCTTGCAAGGGGTATAATCACAAGTGTGTATTTATCCTAGTAAGGGTAGTGCGCTAGCACAGGTTCACCCCCATAACACTTATCAAACCAATAAAGACTATTAGCGGTATGAAGCGAAAGCTCTTGATAGAAACTCACGTGTGTCCTCGAGAACGTTTGGGTATTATAAGTTACACAACTGGCTTGTCCTTTGCTGAAGAAAGGATTGGGCCACTTGCTGCAATTATTACTACTGTCTTTTATTTACTCGCACTTTATTTATTTGCACTATCAAATACTCCTGAAAACCCGTTTGCTAGTATTTACAGTGAAGCCTTGGTCAAAACCACTAGTCAACACCTTCTGCTCCTCGTTGGGTTCGACACTCTTATTTATCGAAAGTACTACGATACACCCCCTATACTTGTGGGTCATCAGTTCTCCAGCTAACTCGCCGCGTGCTGATGCGGATGTTTGTCAGTTTATGGCCAAAGAAGAAAGAGGAGATGCCGATTGATAACCTCAAGAAGCTTGCCAAATCCTTTGACACCATCGAAGATCCTGTGCTTGCCATGAAGGGCAGGTCAGTAAAACGGGGTGTCGAAGGGGCAATTGCACTTGCGAAATCGCATGGCGAGGAAGTAAATTGGGAGAAAATTAGCTCCTCCCATGCTCGCCCTCTGTCAGAGCTGCTTGGGTTCTTTAAGAAGGCAAAGGAGTATGCGCCAGGCATTGTATCTATTATTACTCCTTCGGCTGCTTCTTCGACTCTTGCGCCCAGCTCTTTGACTCCTACACCAAGTTCCTCGATGCCTCCACCAAGTGCTGCAGCTGATTCTTCTGCGCCTTCCACCGCCACGGAGCCTGCTGCTGAGGTGGCATAGAATTTAGCCTTCTCTTTGTATTTTCTTTTCTTTTGAGTTGATGTAGTAGACCTTTCCATCTGTTGCCTGATAATATGTCAATGAACTCTATATTCCTATAAATATTGTTGCTTTATGAAGTGTTGCGCTTGGTCACTTGATGTGTTTCTGAGTTGTTTTTCCTTTCATTCTTTTGCCTTCTAGCCTATGTATGCTGGTGGATCGCTGAATCGTGATCGTGACTCACCACCCGCCGGTGTGTTCAACCCTGGGGTTTCTTCTCCTCCTCGTTCTCCTTGCCGATGCGCTAAGTACTTGTCGAGGATTTTGGACCTTGAAGGTCGCTTGTCGTTGCTGAAGCGTCAAGCAAAATCGGCCTTTGGACTAGGCTGGTAAATCTTACAGTTTGATGAGACATATATCCGCACTTGAAGATAAAGTGTCTGGTTTGGTGGCTCAGGTTATGCACCTCAAGGAATGTGATTCTTATCTTATCGAGATTATCGAATCAACATGCGAGTAGCTGAAATGTGAGTTTTCTTCAGACCCTTTTGAATCTCTTGCTGATTTTCTTGACTTCATATTCTGACAAATTTGCGTCTTCCATGTACTTGCTTGGATCCTACTGATGAAGATCGTCGAGTTTCCGAGCGAATTGCAGCTCTGGAAAAGGCGTCGAAGGATACCAATACTTTATGGGTTGATCCGCGGTGTCGCAGCACCGTCGTTCTTCTGTAGGATCGTGCTCAGCATATTGGGGAAGCGGTCGATGGTTGTCAAAGATCGTTGACAACCATGTACTCTGTTATGCTTCCTTGTAATCCTCCGCCGGAAACTTTTAAGCAGTTACTCGACGCTTTTAGATCGAGCCAACAAATTCATCGTTTGATAGAGCTAAACTTAGTAGCTGGTGCTAACTTTGCTCTTGGATGGATACACAAGTGGCATCCAAGGCTGAACTTTAGTTCCATGTCTCTAAGTTTGCCTCCAGGGCGCGCGAAGCTGCAGGTCCATATGGATGCCACGCTTCAGCCAGCGAGGAGAATCATAGGTAGGTTGCTTCAAGAGGATGCTAGATTTTTCTGCGAGCATCATTATTTGAATCCTCTTATGGTAGATGATTCAGATCAACCAATGTTGTAATGCTCTACTGTGGCATATAGGTTTTTGTATATGAAACGCAAGAGTTTTCGTGTTCTGGGGCTGTTTGCCAGAAATTTTTGTTCTCAAGGCATTTATATTTGTTAGTGCTTTTGCCGCAACTCCATAGTGTATAACTTTGAGATTTGTTTCACTAAGACTTGTAAACTCAAAAAGGAGGAACTTTGTCTTTATTATGCTTGAATATAAGATACATGGGATGTCCCAAGAGACCCGGCCAATGACCTATGTTCTGGGTCTAGAGGGCATTGCCCTAAGATAACTCGTGGCTTAATAGCCTTATTTTTCTACTCTACTTTTGTATACTTGTTGTCTATGTTGCCGAGATATTTTCCTCTTCTCCTGTAGCTTCCTTTGGGTCTGATGGCTGTACCCGTAGCTTCTTCGATTCTGGCTCTGCTGGATGTTCTTCGAGTTGTTTTGTGACGCCCGTAGCCGTGCTTGTGGCTTTACCCTTAGGTTCTCCATAGTTGGCTATCATGCCAAAATTTTGCGCCATGTGGAATTCTTTGTCGCGTAGATCTGAGAGTTCGAAGCTTCCCTTTACTGTGATAATCCCGTTTGGTCCTGGCATCTTAAGTACCAAGTATGTATAGTGAGGTACTGCCATGAATCGCGAAAACACGGGTCGCCCGAGGATCGTGTGATATTGAGAGGGCCAGTCCATGACTTTGAAGTCGAGCTTTTCTCTTCTATAATTTTGGCAATTTCTGAAGCAAATGTTGAGTGCTATTCGACCCAATGGGTAGTTGGCACTCCCTGGTACGATCCCGTGGAAAGAACAGTCTATTGGCTTCAAGAATTTCAATGATATGTGCATTGCCCAGAGTATCTTTGCGTATATCAGGTTTATTCCCCTCCCTGCATCCATGAATACTCTATCAACATCGTATGTCCCGATTTGAGCTTTGAGTACCAAATGCGCGTTTCCCGGCCGAGGTACTGTTATAGGGTGGTCATCCCTGCTGAATTCTATGGGTTGTTCGGACCAGTGTAGATATTTCGTGGTTGCTAGAGGCGATGTTACTGCTAGGTTCACTTGTCGAGTTATACTCTTTTCTTCTTTGTTCAACTTTGGGATTGGTTGTATCATTGTTGTGATGTGCCCTTTGGATGGGATATATCCTCCGTCATTGTCGTGTCCTTGGCTTGGCTGGTTTTGACCTTGTGAAGCTCCGTTGTTTGCCCGTTGAGTTGTTGTAGGTGTGTTGCTTGTGTTCCCTTCATACCCTTGCCTCTTTGCTTCGGCTTGTTTGTTGACTGCCGCCTCTTGAAGTTTCAATAATGTTTTGCAATCTTTCATTGAGTGTCTAGACACCCTTTTTCCATCAACGAACGCGGAGTGTATATGGCATGGTCCGTTTAGCATATCATCTGGTGATGGATTGTATTCTCGAGGTTCCCTTGACTGAAACCTTTTGCTATTGCTAAAGTGTTATCTTCCGTAGCTACGGTATCCTGAGTTCCTGCGGTCATCTCCTTGATAGTTATTGTCTTTATATCCTGTGCCTACTTGACTGTGAGAGCCGTAGTTGTCGTAGTTGCAGGATCTTCTCCTTTGGCCACTATATCTATGTCCCCTATCGTCTTCTGGTGATCGTGTCCGCTTGTTGTTGCACGCGTCTTTGCCATCTGCAAATCTGTTTACTATATCCATTAAATTTGATATTGTCTTTGGCTTGATCCTACCCATCTCTTCTACTAGGTCTCCTCATCGCAACCCGAGCGTGAAGGCATCGATTGCTCTTTCATCTGAAACTTCGACTGCAGAGTTCTTGATAATGCTCCACCTTTGAATATACGACCTTAGCGTCTCATTGCGTTGCTGTACACAGGCTTTGACTTCTTCTATCGATGCTGGCCGCTTGTATTTTGATTTGAAGTTACTCGTAAATTGCTTTGTGAGTTCCTCCCAGCTTTCGATTGTTCCTCTTTCTAATTTGCTCAACCATGACCTAGCTACGCTGGTGAGGTGTAATTGCAAACTTTGCATTATTGTTTCCTTTGTTCCTCCTAGTATTTTTACTGCCTATAAGTAGTCTGAGAGCCATGACTGTGGCTCCTGAGATCCATCATACTTTTGCTGGTCATGGGGCAGTTTGAAACCCTTGGGTACGGGTGTGGTGCGAACTCTATGAGTAAAGCACGACGCCTCCATCTCTTTTTCATCGTCTTCATAGTCATATGCCTTGGTAGGAGTCCTAGACCTTCGAGTTCCTCCATGCTTTGGGATTTTATGGCATCTTGGCGATGGTGATCTAGATCATCGGCTTCCACTCCGGTGCTGAGGACTATTGTGACGGCATGGCGATCTAGGCTTATGTGTTCCTTTATTGTGATATGCTTCCTCTTCTTTTGCTGTCAATTTGTTGCCTACCATCCTTAATCCTTGCAGTGCTGCCCTGTGCATATGTTCCCTTGGGTCTCCTAGACTTGGTCATGTCGTGTACAGATATGTTTGTGCTGCCACAAGCGCTGCTTCTAGCGTTTTTGGTATAATATTGCCTTGCTCGTCGACCGATAGGAAAGATGAGTCGAAGTTTTTGGAGAGGCTTCACCTTTCTGTGTATTCAAGGTTTTCAACCCTTGATCCGTGCCTGTGGTTCCTTTTGCTATTCGTGTATGATGCGTCGCTGTGTGCTTTATGAAGAGCTATGCTTGCTGCAATGGCTGAATCTTTTCTTTTTTGTATTTCGCTTCTTTCCCTTGCTAGTTGCTTTGATTGCTGTCTTAAGGCATAATGATACCCTAAAAGCATGTTTTTGCTTGCATCTGTTGGTATAGGCACGCAGTGTTCTACGGCTGTTTTGATTATCCTCCACTCCTCGACTGATAGTCGAATTTTTTCCCTGCTTGCCAGAGAATCTGCAGTTTCTCCTTCTGCTAAATGATTTGCTCCTCTGTTTACGTTTGCTGGGTTGAGTACTGGATTGCTGTTTTCGTCGAATTCTTCTGAGTTGTCTCCTACAATTGCGAGTACTTGATATCGGTTGTCGAACTTGCTGTTGAAGCTTGAGAAGATAGTTTCGTCGTCCTCATGAAGCTGTAGTCCTGTCTTCCAGGTGTCTGTTGATTTATCTAAAGTGTCATCATGGCAGATCATGAGGTCTTCGAGTTGATCTCCTAAGTCGAGATTCTCCATGGTTTCGTCGAGTTCTTCAATTTATTCTCCTGCAATTTCTGTTGTTGCAAAGCTGACCGGCGAGTTTGCCTCGCTGGAAGAGCCCACCGATGATTCGGACATTGCGATTGTCTTGGTTTCGCTTGCCGACGGATCCGGTTTCGCCGGATCTGAAAGGCGAATCGACCCCAAAGATCCAACACGAAAGTTTAGACTTCCAATCGTCAGGTCCATCTCTTGATCCAGGCTCTCGAATATTGGAGTAAAGTTTGGTGGATGAGGTTAAAAATCGATGGTTCCGAAGGATATCTAGTTTCCGTCGACTTCTGGACTATTGTTGGCTAAGAGCAAAAAATCCGTCGAATTCATGATTCCAACGCCCAGAGTCCCCACGGTCGACGCCAATTGACAAGGGTTAACTCAACAAATGTCCTAGATGAAAGACTTAGGATCGGGGGAATAGGGCGTCGGATGAACTCGAAGGTAAAGATCAGTCAAACAAGGCGTGTATCGAGAATAAATGTGGTGGTCAACTTGGCTTACTCTCAATCTGTCCCTGACCGGCCTCTCCTGGCCCCTATATAGGTGGCCAGGTCTCAAGGAACCGGCCGGGTCTGATACATATTACAATATCTGTATACGACATGGACTCGTATTTTGACTATGATTACTCTTGGGCCTAGCTTAACGGGCCTCAGGGGTACACAAGTAACGGGCTCTATTAGCTATACCCTTGTCACCCGTACTCCTGTAAGATGCCCCGTAGCATGTTGGATAGATCCCCATCATACTCATCCAGAGTCACATCCCGAACTTGCACGATCCTTGACGGGTTTGTGCTTGCCATCCTGGCAGTGTACAATAAAAGTTAATTAATACATATGCATCATAATAGTAAACAGTAAAGAATTGTAACACTAAAAAGTATGACTTTGTTATTCGCAAGTGAATAACGTCATAGCAGTTTTAGAGAACTCTTCACTATTCCTATTTGACTCCTATAGGTCATTCCCATTTACTAGGCGTCCAACCTAAGGTCAAAGCTTTTGCTCTGATACCAACTGTGGTGACCCAGCATACCACTGCATGTTGTAGTACGCAAGTCGTTGACATAACACTCGTGAAGTACCATTTCACAAATATTACATCCCTGAGTGTGGTACAACAGAAACATAGCGGTCTTTATTCAATCACTAAATATTACAAGCCATAATTGTACAAAGGATTCCAGTTCCTCCTCGGTCCGAAGAGGAACATTAGCAGATTCTAACTTAATACTACAAACCTTAACTAAAACAGAAAGTAGTAAACTAAACATGATGTTCTACTTAAGTTGCTTTATTCTATAGTGATCGGTGTGACTTAAGTTACTACACTATGGTTCTAGTTGTCGGTCTCCTCCTCGTGTCCTTCGCTGATACCATAGGCGATGGTGTAGTCCACGCCTTCAACTCCTCCGGATAGGTCTGGTTCCTTGTAGTAGACTTCTTCAATGTCTTCCGAGGCTCCTTCAGTCTCCTCGTGCTGGCCCTCCGAGTCTAAGCAAGGGTTAAGAGGGAGTAGGGTGAATAACGAGCGTTACCCAGCAAGTTCATTTAAAAGGATAGTTGTGTTTGATGCACTAGCTACGACCGTGGACTCAAAAGTCCTAGGTCAAATGCAAGTTTTTGTAACCATTTCTTCAAAGGTTGATTTTATTCAGAAAACTATGCCCGTCAGTCTTCACAGGTTGACCAGAGCTTCGATGGGCTCCTTTCCTGCAACGTTCTTAGCTCCTTACCAAAACAGAGAGTATCTTGATACTTTTTTACACTCTGCAGAGGTGGTCACTTGTACCCATAAGATATCAAAGCCTTGCTGCACGACCGGGCATACTTTCCCGTCCATACTTCCTTGGTATGGGGCCCAATCGATGATCCAAGCCAATCACTGTCCTCCTCCGTGACCCCGCATACCCACCCATTATGTAATTACCGATAAGAGCCTTTTCTCCTTACCGGCCCTGGCCTTAGGTTTTATTCTCCTATTTTTTTGGGTTTTTACCATTACCAGCTTAATTACAATCCATCATAGACCAATTAGCAAGTATGTCCCCCTCTATATCCATAGATAGTCCGACAGGAATCCCACATCCCCCTTTACTCCATAGATAGACTAGGCTGGACAACCCTCCACTACCGATCCGGTGATATGCGAGAGGAAGTTGGTACAACTGACTTCTCCGTTCTATTCTAGATCTTATGGTTGACCATGATTTACGATGCTAGAATCACTGGCGATATTTGTTATTAGTCCTAGGTGAACCTTCCAGTTGCAGTGGGACCTCCACCATACTCTTACCATGGTTCCACTGCCCACCATCCTAGGGTAACAACCATTCCGGTCAAAACCACTACTCATATTCATTAGTAAAACATAACCTTTTACTTTAAATGCAGCAGTGAGATAACTTTGCAAGTAATTTGATACAAATACTCAAAAGGTATGTGCAAGAGTGAACTTGCCTGCAAACTGCAAGGTAGTGCAGTTGGATGTGTTGAAGTGACCCGGGACCTCGGGTTCTGGAAAACAACATCATTGTCCGATAAGGGCAATGGTTAAAGATTCAAATAATGATATGCCATTTCTTGAGAGTGTGTGATTTAATTATAACCCCATGTGGTGATTTATTAAGAAGTGAATATACTCCTTGTTATGAATTTACCAGAGTATATATTAGGTTAAATTCATTCAAGAATTCAAAACATTAATTCTTGAAGGAACTTACTTAATTTTAATCTCAAATTTTGGGTGCTTTAATTTATTATGCCTTTATATTTTTCCTATAAATTTTCCTAGGAGTTTTACTTTTCAAAAAATGTTATGATTCATTTATGAGCCATTCTTATCCAATCACATATTTAATTTAATAAAAATATCACAAAAACTTATTTAGAATTATTTTTGTAGGGTTTATTTCATTATTAGGTGCCAAAAGGTTTTTTCTAAAATTTCCTTTGCTTTTACTGCATTTCTTTCATTTGATTCTATTTAATCACTCCCTTGGCCCACCTGTCGCCCCCCTGGTCCCACATGTTGGGCACCAAGCCCACCTGGTCGAACCAGACCGGGCTGGCTCGGTCGAACCCGACCCAGCAGTCGGTGCGTTGCGCCCCCTCCTTCCTCCTCTCGCCCGAGCTCCTGCGACTGAATCGCTGCCGCCGCATCGCCCTCGATTCCGGCCACCCTCGCCGGAGTTAGCCGCCGAGATGGGGCGCATCTGGTAGATCTCGCAATGGCACACCCGCCTGTCCGTGAAATCTCCCCGATCGCTTCCTCGCACCCTCGACTCCGTCGCCTCCCGCATCTAGGGTTTCCGCCATGGAAGACCTCAAGCTTCTTCTCGAGATACCTAGCTTCCCCGTGATGCTGTCGAGTGCTGGTGTGGTGGTGTGCTTGCCAACACGTCGTTGGCTGCTTCTCCTTGCTTGGTATCGTCGTGGCCGCGCGAGCACTGCCTCGCCATGCCATGGCGGTACCTCCTAGGCATCTGGTAAGTCTGCCCTCCTCCGTCTCTTCCTCTCTGCGCTCTCCTGGCACTGGATTCCTCTTTCCCCATCCTAGGGCTCTACTGCTCAGTCGAACTAGGGTTTCTGGCCCTCGGTTGCAAACCTATTGTTGACCTTAGAAGATTGATTTGATGATTTGGTCCAGTGCTTGATACTTGTAGTTCATGCTCATGAATTTGCTTAGAAAACTCTCTGTGTTGCTGACACCAAGTGCATGGATAACTATGTGTGTTATACACTCTGTCTCACTGTCCAATTTATGCAATTCAGTATGTTATCCCCTTTGTGTGCCAGAGAATTTTTTGATTAAGTTTTAGCTTGACTCTTGCTTGCAATTCCCTGTTTGCTGGCTGCCAGTTAGGAAAACTGCTCTGTGACCAAGGTCACATGTTATTTGTAGTTACTCTTGGATGCTGTGATATATATTAACTTATGAAGTAATAGCTTCACTGCACTTTCTTGCAGTGAGCTAATGCTATGGCTGGCTTTAGTGATGTAGACCCTTTTTTGTTGAGCTTGGTTAACTCACTAGCAGTGAGGCTATGGTTAATTGATGTTTATGGTGGCCTTGCAATAGCCTCTGGCTATTTGCTTAACCGTGGTGCCTCCCTGGAGTGTGCACAGTTTCTATTGGATGCTGGCTTCTATGCTTGGTGATTTTAAAGTCTAGATCACTCTCTGCAGTGATCTGCCTGGGGTTTGATGTTAAAAGTGTCTTGTCTACTTTCCCAGATGCTTACTGATTACTTGACCAACTATGTTGGTAGAGCTGATGGATTTATAGGTTTAGGCTGTACTTTGCTAGTTTAGGCAACCCATGTGCCACTTTCTTGGCTCCTCTTATTTCTGTGAGTATTTCCTTTGAGAAATTCCCAGATAAGACCCATGTTTGTGGAGTAGGTGCTGTGGATGGCCTTGCTATCAAGGTCATGGCCTCCTGGACATCCAGATGACGACCAAAGCTTATATTTATCAAGCTTTGCTTGATTAGCAGTGTGGTTGTGCCATGTGTCGCCTCCCTGGAGTGTAAACCTGTAGGTTTACCTCCCAGGTGATGTGCATAATGGTTTATTCTGATAACCTGCTTCTTATGGCAAGCCTGCTCCTCCTAGCTGCTTGACCTGGTTCCTAGTTCAGCTAAGTGACCATCTTGGCCTTTGGCTTGCTGGTTTGGTTCTTGATGATGTGCTGGTTGTGGTGAATCTTCCCCTGATGCTCAACTCATGAGCAGGGTTGATTGTGCAAAGTTTTTTGTGAACTGTGGTGATCACAGTGATGATCCGTGGTGTATTGGTGGTGTGTGATGGTGGTGGTGCTGTGATGGTCGGCTGTGACTTGCATTGGCCGGCCAAATTTCACCTACAATGCTACCAGCTTCTAACTCTTGGGGTATTGACACCTCAGGACATGCATTCGATGAGTGAGCTCCTTGCTTACTTGCCTGTTCCAAGCTGGCCTGGGATCTTTTCTTCCTGCAAGCTGTGTGGTGATAAGCTTCACCTTGTTGATGATTATCAATAGTGAGTATTATTTTTGACTGACACTTGGTTTTCCTATTCTGACTGTATGTTTCCTTTGATATTTTTGCAGGTATCAAGAGAAGAAGAAAAGATAAGAAAGGAAAGAAATCACTTAGTCTTAGAAATTATTCCCTTTTCTCTTTTTATATATTTTGTAATCTTCTCTTTATTTTATTATTTTTATTGTAATATTCTTTTATTTTAGAACATTGTAAAGACATTGTATCTTGTGTTGATAATCAATAAAGCTTAAGTTTCTTTCTAGTTTAATTGTTTATCCTTTCTAAATGTGCAATTCAAATTTAAATTCAATTTCAAGTTTAATAATTCAAAGTTAAGTTTGAATTGCTCAATTATTATTAATATTTGTTGATTCAAAGTTTTACCCCTTTTCCCACAATCAATGGATCAAAAGAAGTCATATCAAATTCTTTCGCACTCCGAGAGTATACCATCCCCTCTCGAAGAGAGATTCGAACCCCCTTAGGTGTTAGTGATAAAAGCGCGAAAAAATCCCGTAATTTCAAATGCTATGCACAAAAGCCCTCTATTCTACCGCGCAATTATCCTACGTGCTAGGATGTTACAGTTCCCTAGCTCGAGGGCTGCGGAGTGCGCCTCCTTCAACGAGGTCCTGCGGGGGATGCTGGACTACGTCCTCGCTTGGTCCATGCAGGACGCGAAGAAGGAGGAGGCCGAGCGTGTGCGCCCCCTCGACTTTGTTGTCAACCTTGAGGACGACGGCGACGAGGCCGACCCGAGCCAGCGGTGCGACGACGACGGCCAGGGATGGAGCAGCTGGGCGGCCAAGGTCGAGCCGGCGTCCGACGATGACGATGGCGGCGGAGCCAACTATGACGTCTTCTACCAGCGCCTCGGCATGCAGTAGATTTAGATTTCCTTTTGTTTTTATTTAAATTCCGTCGTATTATGTAAAAACTTCTAAATTTCAATGAATTCATCCTAAATTTGCTAAAATTTGCCGAGTTTGTAATTTGGGATGGGGGGTGCGGCTGAGAAACCGCCGCCTCCCATATGGAAATTGGCGTTGACGCCCTCCCAAACGACGCAAAAATCAGTTGCACCAGACGCAGTATAGGGAGGGAGGTGGGGGGGGGGGGGAAGGGGCGAATGGAGATGCTCTAACATGCCAGGTTAGCGTCACATAGAGAGATTGGAAAAAAATATAACATTTTTTTTGAACGGGAAAAAAATATAACATGTAAGCCAATATAGTCAGTAAGTAGAAATTTATAACTTTATTTTTCTACTCTGAAAAATAGGTCCGGGTTCGATTTAGACTAGAATTGCGGAATTCAGTGTACAAATATTTAAAGTTCTGGACTTTTTCAAAAAACAATGATTCACCGACGATCGTAAAAGTGGCCGAGGCTGTAGCGGAGCCGTGGTCGGTCGGACGACTCCCTCTTGGTGCATCGCAGGGCTGAGAGGAAAACCGCCTACTGCAATCCTCAACGCAACCCTCATAAAAATCGGGCACCACGAGGAACCCTAGCGAAGACAGAGGCACATCCGGCGACGAAGCAACTCAAGCCACATAAAAATCGGGCACCACGAGGGGAACCCTAGCGAAGCCAGCGGCACATCCGGCGACGAAGCCAGCGGCGGCCGGCGACCTTGTTTCGAAGGTATTCCTCCTCCGCCCTACTGACGTTATTTTTTATGTGGTTTGGATTGTTGGGGGACCTAATTCGGATCTTCTTCTTTCTCGCTCGGATGCATAGTCCACCCAGATCTGTTTCCCTCGCACGAATTAAGCGTCATTAGACTAAGGTACTGCTCCGTGATTTTCCTTCCCCAACCCTCTGCTCTGCTGGTTATGGATACTCAAATCCGTCCAATTTGTTTGCCAACCACTCGAACTAATTGCGATTAATCATTGTTTGTTCGATTTTGGTTCTTCGTAATCCAGACCGCCTAGGAGGATGCCGGCGATGACGCTCACGCTGAGAGATCGTGGAAATCCGCATCGTTACAGGAGAGCACTTAGGCCAAGTAGTTCCGTGTTCCCTTTTCACTCTACTTGCTCGCACACATTATGTACAGTGTAATTAAAATCATGCAAGCTGCTATTTCAATTTTCAGGACCTTGTCGATTGGGATTGGCTGCTACCTCCACTGGGAGATTCGGTTGTTCGAGTAAATCCTGTCAGGGTGCCTGGAGTGAACTGAGTGAACCAGTTGTTTCAAGGTTGTCTTGGAGTGTTGTCTCGATTGCTTCATTCATTGGTTGGTGATTATATACTGCTAGTAGTCTTCCATATTACTGTAGTCTTTAATCGTCGCTAGTTAATGGGTTCCATTATGATTTTTCTCTCTAGGAGATACCATGTTACTCGAACGCACAGGCATATGCATCCAAACCTCATGCTCGAATGCTACAAGTTTCCTGACATCTGCAAGTTTGGGTCCCACGTACTGCTGAAGGAAAGATGAATGACAATGTGACGGTAAATTCCTCTACACCATTCCTTAATTATTTTATATTAAACTGTGCTGTTAGTCATACTGTATACTTCCTCTCCCATGCAGATCAAAGTACGGCTTCCAGATGGTAAAATTGTCAATGGGTGGATAGAGCATGAGAGTGTATATATTGATTATGCTGTTGTCAACATTGAGCATGTGGCTGGTTTTCATGCCACAGATCTCGATCATGACATACAGTTTAGGCCGTACAGGAAAGTGGTAGCTGTGTGGCGACGTTTCAGTTCAGGTTTATTAATGGCCACAAGTGGGGTAGAGCTTGGCTCTCCAGCCGTTGAACCCTATGAGATTATGTTAAGTACATGCCAAATCAATACGGTGAGCTATCAATGCCACACTCGCTTTCCTACAATGTTCAGATAAATAACTACTGTGCACTTTTATTCATTTTCACTTGCAATTTGTGCTAGGCTGGAATTGGAGGCCCGCTTGTTGATTTTGATGGGAACTTTGTTGGAATGAACAGCTATCACAGCGAACGAAAAATGACTCGTTTCCTACAAAGGGTTCTAATTCTTGAATCGTTGGACAGTCATGGGATTGTCAGGTATGTGCGCTTTCACTATTTGTGAACCAAAGGCTTTTTGGCTTATCGCTGCTTCTCATATTGTGTGCAATCAACCACACCCCTCTCCTTATTGAGTTTGTGTAAGGCGTACCATTTTGAAGGTTTTGTTAGTACAACCCCATTTAGGCCTCCTTTGATTCATAGGAATTTTGAAGGAAAAGTATAGGATTCCTGTTCCTATAGGAAGTTGCACTGTAGGAGCGTTTGATTCATAGGAATACATGGAAGGAAATCTGTAGGAAATTTTCCTTTGGAGCCAGATTCCTATGCAAAACAGCCCAAGGAAACAATTCAGTCTGACCTTATTTTCTCTTTCCTTTGAAGGAATTTTTCCTTTGTAGTTTGTCACTTGCATTCCTACCAAATTCCTATTCCTATTCCTATTCCTACAATTTGAGATCCTACAAGCCGCTATGCTAGCTATGTGGTACCTCTGTTTATTTTTGGCATCTCCAGTTGCTTTGATCGGATATAAACATCTCCCCGTGTAGCACAATATAGCAATCCTGTACTAGATTAGGGTTGTTGTCAGTGCTGATGCTACTGCATTTTTCTAATATAGCTAGGGACAATGTAACTTACATTGTTAATATCCGTAATTTTGTCTTTTGCTAATCATTTGACTCCACTTTCTGCTTGCTCTATATTTCCCTTGCTTCATAGCTCATTTTATGTGGGGTCTTCAGTATCCTCTTTGTGAATTTATCATGGTGTCTTTTTGATAACTGTGCTGCAGCATTGGAATAAAGCAAAGGATGGATGGTACAAGAGAAGGAAGAACAAGCGAGATACAAAAATCTTCCACACCATCATCATCAAGAGGTGAGTAAAACTGTTATATCTGTAATAATAATAGACGCCTAAGGCAAGGTGCGGCCATGCCTTTTGAGCGGCCGCTGCACCTTGAGGGTAAGAAGAAAGAGGACACATGAAGTTAGGGCGTTATCTTCTCGCTTACTTTTATTTGTTACATGGATCCTCCTATTATGTAGGCCTAGTAATCAAACTACCTAACTGGGGGATTATGGGGTTACTGTCCTCTGTCACAGGGATCCTTCTACTAGCACAAAACCCGTGCGTTGCTACGGTACCATATTAAATAAAATTAAACATCTTTCATGTGCGTTGCTACAACTGATGTGAATAAAATTTTAATCTCTTAAAATTAAAATATCAAGAAGTCAGAAACGTAAACAATAACAGCTAGCTCCCATCTTTTTTCCAAATCTTGTAAAACTTACTTTCATGGTCAAAATGACTACACACAGGTAGTCCTTATAAAAAAAATAGAAATCTAGTCAAGCACTTAGCCGGGCCGGATATTTCGAATTTGAAATCCTTTAAGGCATAAATATACCTGTGCATTGCTATAGGTTAAATATATATCACAGAAAATCAGTACTCCCTCCGATTGGATATGTGAAAACAAATACCTTTTTCATCGATACTTATTTTTGTCGGAGGGAGTAGTATTTTATTAACAGGACAATAAATATATTTTCGTTTACAACCGTTCTTGTATATCCTCTCTCCTTGTATCACATTTACAAGAGGATGAATAATCTATTTTTCTTTGTCTAATTTCTTCAGGGCCGCAGTTGAGGCCAAATAGGGTAGTTTGGCTTATGAAAACAACTCCATATTGCCTTTCGATCAACCCAAACAAATATAAAATGCTCTACTTAAGCAACTATATGCGAGCTGCCTGTAAGTAACAACCGAGCCAAGATGACACTGCGATGGGCCTTCATCAATCAGGCTAGACCATATTAATCTATTAGCGGTGGGCAAGGAACTCCATTAGCTAGATGTGTCCCAATTGGTGACTCTGCAGCTGGTGCGCCATGGCGTCCGAGTGGCTCCATTGGGGGGGGGGGGGGGACCCATGTGTCTTTGCTTATAGTAGTAGACCCCTTCTTCGTCTGCTTAACTTATGAGCCCCCTTGTACACCTGCCTCTTTTATCATCAGCTGCATTTGCACGATTAGGAATTAATTAATCATCTCATAAGTGGTCAAGGGAGCCCGGAGGGAGAAGCGGCGTAGCTGTGAAGTGCTCCAGCCGTCCGCTGCATGCCAGCGTGGGGCGGTGTTGGGTTGCCGGCGGGAGGAGCTTGGGCTGGGGCCAGGGCTGTCGGCGGGAGAAGCTTGGGCTGAGGCAAGCTGTCAGCGGGAGGAGCTGGGGTTGCGGCTGCCAGCGCCGGGAGCTTGGGCTGGGGCTGCCGACACTGTCGGCTGTCGGGATGCCCTCCGCTAAGAAAGAGTCATGTTTACAGGCAAAGGATGGGAATTCCGTTGTTAATCTCTAATCAATTCCACCGGCTCCATGTCCCCATCCACCTGCTCCGCGCATGTCGCAGCAAGGGCGCATCTCGTCTATTGGCTCGCGGCGCTATGCGCGTGTAGGAGTAGCCTCGCCCTCTCAAATTGTTCATGAAGCCATCGCCCCCACGCCGCTCGTGCGTCGTCGTGCTTCGCCGAAGCCGAAGTCCACGGCTGCGCCATGGATATTGCATCTTCGGTGAGTCCGGCCGCATGGTGGAAGTGCCCGGAGTCAGGGTCGAATCCAGCGGCAGCGGCGCGTCGATTCGGTCTGGGGCGGGTTCAATTCCGTGAGTTGCACTGGGAGGAGGCCGGATCATGGATGCGCTGCAGCGCTGTCAGCGGCGCGCCATGGATTTCGCGGTGTCCCGCATGATTTCGCCGTCTGCCAAGGGACTGCGGGTTGATTTTAAGGGGGTAAAACGCGAAAGTTTCAACGGACGTACCAACGTACGTCGTTTCCCCGTATTATTGGTAGAGATTATATATACCTAGTAGCAATATAAACTACCTAACTGGGAGATTATGGGGATCCTGTCCCCTAACTTTGGTATTTGATCATGTAGATATTGTCCAATATACAACGCAATTTCTTTGCTAAATTTTATAAATGGAACTGCAAGATGCTATCGTATCCATTGGCAACTAACTTGCATGATATGTATTTTGCTGAGTATTCCCATATGCTGCACATTTTAATAAGTTCATCAACCACTTTGGGTCATCCTTGTTTCAGCAGTATTGCCGCGTGTGATTAATTCCTTTGAAGATGTATTTGACGATGATATATGGGGTGGACTCCATAAAGGCGTTGCTTCACGAATTTCTCGTAGTGTTGTTTCACTGGCTTCATTCGATGGTGATTGCACTGGTCATTACTTCTGTATATTTTTTATTTGATTGTTACTGAATGAGTGGAATATGATCTCTGCAGGAGATGCAACGTTTTTTGCTTGCACAGGGTTTGTTATAGATTGCAATGCATCCTCTGCGAATTTTTTTACTTCAGCAAGTTTGGTTAGAGTTTCTGGTGATGTTCCGAAGATCAAGACTAACTTGAGGGTTGTTACTGATTTACCACTACTACTTCCGTTTCGATGAATAAGGCACACGCGTATTATATTGTACATAATTGGTATCGTTGGATTCGTATTGATAACACTTCCTGTTGATGCCAATTTTATACCAACATTCTTTATATATTTGGAGTACTTGGTAAAAACACACACGAAAAACAAGGGCGCCTTATTCATCAAAATGGAGGGAGTATTTCTTATTTGTTTGCTTTCTGTTTAAGATAATGTTAACTGTAACCTCATCATTGCAGATTGAAGTGTGCCTTAGAAATTGATTTCGGGTCATAGGTGTATTGAGAAGTTATGATCTAACGTTCAATGTTGCATGCATTGAGATCATGGGAAACTGGAATCTTCTTGCATTGCGTGTCAGCCCAGATGCTTATGATGGTCCTGACATAGATGTAATAGCTCTGGGTTGCCTTTTTGATGGATTCAAGATAATGGCCACGGGAGGGAAACTGTTGAGAGACCGCAATAGCAAGCTCGAGTGTCCAGAACTTTGTGTCTCCACTTGTAAAATCACCAAGGTCTTATATGGACTCTCGATTAAATAAAGGCAAACTGTATCATACTGCATCTGTATGTCATTGTCTTTTCCTTATGTAACCCTTATCTGGTGTCACTTGTTTTGCTAGGCTGGGGTTGGAGGCCCTCTTGTGGACACTTCTGGGAATTTAATTGGAATGAACTTTTACGATCACAAGGAAACTCCGTTCATCCCACCAGAATATTTGTTTCCTGTGAGGTAAGGTTTCGATAATTACATCTGTATATTGTGTGCAAGAACTTTTCAAGCCATCAATATCTAAGGTCTAGGGTAGTTCTTTGCCAGTTCTTACTTTTGTCTCTCAAATTAAAAGTTTTGTGGCTGTTACAGTCGTGGATCTTTCTGTTTTCACTTCGTTGAATTGTTTTCATTATATATAATAATATTATAGTTGGGCTTGTTTGGGCTGTCGTGACAATGATGATCATGTATGCACTTTTATGTGTAAGAAATTGTATGGTTGCATGATTATGATCTTCTTTCTCAGTGTCATGGGTGTTCTGTCTAATTTAAGGGTTGTACTGTGTAGTTCTTATCCCCTAGCGCACTAAAAAAAATCTAGAGTTGTCCATTTTTTATGCATTAAGCTGACGCTTTCCTGGTTAAAGCTAATTCATACTGTTCTGTTTTCTTTGGCGTATTTGTAAGGACAGTGCCTCTACTGGAGATGTGTCAACCGTAGGAGCATACAGGTACATTATCTTCATACACATCTAGAAATCTGTATTGACGTTGTTTCCTCATGAAATTATTAATTCACTTTTATACTTCTTAAAATTTGACAACAGATGGCCTTTGCCCAAGCCATGTCCATATCGCCAGCAGCCATCTAAGTTAAAACCCATACGTATTAAGGTGGCGGACTTCGACTTGTCCTTGAGGCCACTGAAGAAGCCAGCAGGAAAGTGCGGGGTCATATTTACTACACCAGGGACCAATTCCAAAATAATAAAATATCTGAATTCTGAAGGTGTTCTGTAGAAAAAATCTGTGGGGTCAGCATACAACACAGCTTATATGCAGCTTCTGCCACATGAAGGAATTAACTTTTCTATCAAAGCATTGAACTATTTATTTTGTTGTTTGAGCTGTACCTCTGTTCTGTGATAAATTAAACCCTGTGTTGTGGTCAAATTATGTGTAACTGGTAATATAATGTTAAAGCCATCGTAATGATACCTGTTTGTCTTTGAAGTTGCTGTTGTCTTAGCTTTGGATGATACTCAAGTAGTTCTAGTATTTGGGAGTTCTATGAAAATTTCACCTTTTATGGTAGTTTCCTCCTCCTCATCAGGCACAGTATGTCATCCACCGTCTCCCCTTCTTCCCTCCAGTGGCGTGACAACTGGAGAGGAGATGAAAAATGAGTGGCAAAAATACCTTTTCTTCAGAATCAACAAGGAACAAGATGAATGCAGAAGGGAAAACCAGGCAGTCGGGTCATGTTGAAGCCCAGGTGAACATACACTGGAGTATGATGAATTCGTTGTACATAGTGGAAACTCGCAGGCTAAACCTGATAAGCTATGGAGAGAATTTCTGAAAATAAACACTGATGGTTGCTATAACAGCGATGATGTTCATTATTAGGGAAACATTACCATTAACTGATCATGCATTAGAGTACCTTAACGGAGAGATTAGGAGATGGAGATGCACTTACAATAAAGTGAAAAATTATCGTGCCTGCTTGGTGAAGACGTGTTGGAGTCAGGAGCAACAAGAGCAAGTCGACGACGTATACGTGTAAAAACTCCCGCGGTGCTGATGGCCGGCTAATCGGCCATGGTCACGCTAACCTTTTTTTCCCCGGAAAACTAGGAGCCTCCTGTTAGGCGATTAGGGTTCCAGGGGAGTTTGGCGGCGCACGTCGATTTCTTCGACGGGGCGCGGTGATTTCCTGCGGGAAAGCGATGTATCATCCGGTTCGCGGGAAGAAGGTCGGAGAGTCTACCTCCCCGAGGACTGCACGCACTCGGATGGAGGAGGCGATGGGAAAGTTGGATCTGACAGAAGAAGAAGCTACCCCTCTGGTTGTGGATGATATCGACACGGGAGGGAAGCAAAAGTGGATGCTGGCTGGTAAGATCCTCTACCGAAATACGTTCCATATTCAGACGATCATCAGTGCGCTAAGGCCTGCTTGGGGTAATCCGAGAGGCTTGGATTTCCGTTCTGTGGGAGAGAACATGTTTGTGGCGGAGTTTGAATCGCAGCGTGATCGTGATCGCGTTCGTGATGGTTCGCCGTGGCACGTTAGCAAGAACGCCGTGATTTTGGAAGAATTTGTTGAGTGGATGAATTGAGTTTTGACAAGCTGCAGTTGTGGGCTAGGGTTCTGAACCTGCCTTTCAATTTGAGGAACCCAACCTGGGGCAAGGCCATAGCAAAAATGATTGATAAAGAGGCTACACAGGTTGCGTTTGATTCAGTTGGTGGATTCTTGAGGGCACGTGTAACTGTTGATGTTACAAAACCTCTAAGAAGAGGATTGTTGATCGAGTTGGCTGCTCGGAAGAGTACGGATTGGTACGAAATTCAATATGAGCAGATTCCACACTTCTGCTTCTCATGTGGCCGTCTTGGACATTCTGAGCTATTCTGTCCTACACCTGGTTTGAGAGATGCAGATGGGAACTGGCCCTTTGGTACAGGATTGAGAGCTACAGATGAGAGGAAGAAAACCGGGTCGAGTGAAAATTCGTTTCGTGAACAGTTTGCTAGCCAGAGCGGAGTACTAAGTTTTCAAGTACTGTTGGCAATGCAGGAGTAGGGGTGACGTCCCCTTCAAAACAAACAGAAGGCAATAAAGGAAAAGGGGGAGGTTTCAGACAAGTGTACAGGCCTGTTGGAACTATCCAGCCGGCTGATCCTGCTTGTGCTGATCCGAATGCAAATAAACAGGTGGTTCCGTACTCAGCTAAACCTGCTGTTAGAGAAGATGCTGACCAGCTTATGAGCTCGAGTGAAAATGAATCAAATAAAAAGAGGAAGACTCCAAGCAATTCTGAAAATTTGGCAGAGGCTGCGCTGCAGCCCTGCCAGTCACAATGAGTTGTATCGGATGGAACGGCCGGGGGCTTGGGAACTCCGAGGCCGTTCGAGAGCTTCGCAGTATTGCGAAACAAGGTCCCGCTCTGTTGTTTGTAATGGAGACGAAGATCAGTGCTGAGCGTATGGAAAGCCTGCGAATTCCCCTTGGTTTTGCGGGTTGTTTTGCAGTGAATAGTAATGGTCTTAGTGGTGGGCTAGCTTTGTTCTGGTCCGCTGACTACGAAGTTGATGTAAATTTTTTTAGTTTCGGCCATATTGATGCTATGGTGCGGAAAAAGGATCAAAATTCTTCGGAATGGAGATTCACAGGGTTTTATGGAGCACCACGTGCTGAGAATAGATATCACAGCTGGCGTTTCTTAAGAACCCTATATTAATTTCCACATTCAGCCTGGTTATGCATGGGAGATTTCAACGAGACATTATATGCACATGAGCATTTCTCTAGAGTAGCCAGACCCGAGTGGCAGATGAGAAATTTCAGGGAAGTCATTGATGATTGTATGCTGCAGGATTTGGGCTGGTCGGGCACTGCCTACACTTGGGACAATCGTCAAGATGGTGATGCAAACGTCAAAGCTAGACTGGATAGAGCTTTTGCTAATTCATCTTTTTTGGCTAGATTCGAGCATACGAGAGTTCGGCATGTTGTTTCACTTGAGTCTGACCATTGTTTTGTGGTGGTTGAGCTTCGTGAACGATTGTTAGAACAAAGATTCAGAGGAGTTAAACAATTTCGTTATGAAAACGTGTGGCAGACCCATATTGACTATGAGAAGCTGGTTTTGGATAATTGGCAGATCGGAGCTGGTCAACAGGGGTTGCATGGCGTTTTTGATGCCCTGCACAGCCTCCAAGGGAAACTTAGCACCTTGGGAGCAGAGGAGTTCGGTAGCTTGGCAAGGACTGTCCGGAAATTGAGACAGAAACTCGATCGCCTTCGCCAATGCTCTATGGGTCGCGGCCCATCAGATGAAGAAAAGGCTGTCGTCAAGAAATTGCGACGAGCGCTGCACCAAGAGGAAGTCTGGATGCGGCAACGTTCCCGCGTTGCATGGCTACGTGAGGGGGACAGGAACACTTCATACTTTCATCAGCAGGCGGCACATCGAAAACGTATTAATAAAATTGAATTCTTGGAAAAGGCTGATGGCTCAACGTGTGAGAGTATGGAAGAAAATCATGCAGAAGTTCAGGGGTTTTACCAGGCTCTTTATAATTCTCAAGGTTTTAAAGAGATGTCTGAACTACTGGACTTTGTGCAACCGAGGATTACTCCGCTGATGAATGAGGGAATGGATGCTATTTATACTGCTGAGGAGGTCAGAACAGCTTCCAGATGGCTCCATCAAAGGCGCCAGGAGTGGATGGATATACGGCTGGATTCTTTCAGAGGCACTGGGATCTTCGAAAAGATGATGTGACAGCAGCCGTGCTGGATTTCTTGAATGGGGGTTTGATACGTCTCAAACATATCTATAATTTTTGATGCTTCATGCTTGTTTTTACATTATTTGCTTAGTATTTCGTTACACTTCGTGGCGTTTTTATGCATTTTCCGGAACTAACCTATTAACAAGATGCCACAGTGCCAGTTCCCTGTTTTCTGCTGTTTTTGTGTTTCAGAAAAGTTACACAGGAAATATTCTCAAAATTGGATGAAACAAAAGCCGAACGTCCAGATATTAAACGAAGCTTCCAGAATACCGAAGAGGAGATGGAGCCGAGCCAGGGGCCAGCCTCACCATAGGGCGGCGCGGCCTGCCCCTGGCCCGCGCCCCCTATGGGTGAGACCCCCCGGTCCACCTCTGACGCTGCCCCTTCGCCTATAATGACCCCCCGACGGGAAAAACCTAAGTACCCGATCAATTTTCTAGAAACACATCGCGATCCGCCGTCGTCGTTGACCCGAGATTGGGAGGGTCCAGAAGCTCTTCCCGGCACACTGCCGGAGAGGGGAATCGCCACCAGAGGTCTTCTTCATCGCCATGCTTGCCTCCGGCGCGATGAGTGAGTAGTCTACCTTGGACTATGGGTCCATAGCAGTAGCTAGATGGTTGTCTTCTCCACCATGTGCTTCATGTTTAGATCTCGTGAGCTGCCTTACATGGTCGAGATCACCGTTATGTAATTCTACATGTTGTGTTTGTTGGGATCCGATGAATATTGGTGTTATGTTGAGTTGATGTGCTGAATACTAGTGACTCCAAGAGGGGGTATTTATGCTCGATAGTTGGGTTCATGCCTCTATTTAATCTGGGGGAGTGACAGAAACCTCTAAGATTGTAGATGTGCTGTTGCCACTAGGGAGAAAACAACATCCTTATCTCTAAGGGCATATGCTTTGTTTACATTACACACTTTGCTTAATGCAGTTATCTGTTGTTTGCAACTTAATACTCATGGGGTGTTCGGACGATATCCCCGTGGGTGGATTATTAGTCATAGGTGCAGTTGAATGGCGGTCTATGTATTTTGTTGTAATGCCCAGAGTAAATCTCATAGTGATCCTCGCGACATATGCACATTATCTTTATTCTATCAATTGCCCAACTGTAATTTGTTTACCCAGCATGTGCTATTTATCTTATGGAGAGACACCACTAGTGAACTGTGGACCCCGGTCCAATTTCCTTTATATTGCTATCACCTGTTTACTTTACTCGCATTATTTACTTTCTCGCATACTACTATTGCTTTCCACTCGATACGCTCATACCTTTGTTTACAACAAACCGATGAGATTGACAACCTCATCGTAAGTTGGGAGCAAAGTATTTGGTTGTGTTGTGCAGGTTCCGCGTTGCTACTAGTTGAAGATGCGCTAACAAGAATCGTTAACGGTGCCCTTGTTGGAGTGTCACTAGGCTAGCAAGCATCACCTTTTGGAGTTTCGCTTTTTCCTGGATTCGATAAACCTTGGTTTCTTACTGAGGGAAAAACTTCCTGCTGTGCTCATCATACCTTCCTCTTGGGGTTCCCAACTGGACGGTGACTTACATCATCAACACCGTGCCGCATCAAGGATTTTTTCTGGCACCGTTGCTGGGGAAAAAGAAGACTTCTGCAAGGGGAGTTTCGCACGGACATCCTTTACTTTGTTTTAGTTTTAGTTTTGCTTTTATTTTATTTTTACTTGCATCGTTTTATCAAAAACACAAAAAAATAGTTTCCTTTATAGTTGTTATTTCTTTACTTTTAGTTCATTATGTTGTTTCCTAAGTACGTCTTGGAGGACCTCTCGGTAGGTAGTGGTTCTATTATTGGGAAAAGTAACATTGATGAGTTCTTTAATCATATTAGTATGCATAAAGATGTTGAGGAAAAACCTTTGGCTGAGCTTGCTCCTAGTTATGAAGTTGCTTCTGCTTATTTAGTTCACATGTTAGAAGCTAGGTTTGCTAGCCTTAATCCTTTTATGCAACACATGTTTCTTAAGCTTCATGATATTGAAGATCCCGAAAAGAAAGCTTTTATCTTGGAAACTTTGCGTAGAGAATTTAGAGATGTTGACATTGAAGCTAGGAAAGTTTTTAAGCATTTTAATAAGCTTGGCTCGCATGTAGAGGTTGTTGGTACAACCAATGAAGATTTCAGAGTACCTATACCTTGTAAACTGGTAGGAATTCATGATGCTTTGGAAAAGAATTTTAATTGGTTTTGTCCTGAAAATCTTTTTGATGAAAGTAGTGTACCAAAGCATGATTACAAGGGATACTCAAAAAATCATTTGGACACAATTCAATTTATTGTTGAAAAGACTTCTACAGTTGATCTTAATGCCTCTTTCGAAAATACTTGATTCGCGCTTTCTGCGCCTAGCTCAAAGGCGTTAAAGAAAAGCACTCTTGGGAGATAACCCATTGTTTTACTTTCAGTTATTTTTCTTTTATTTGAGTCTTGGAAGTTATTACTACTGTAATAACATCTCCTTATCCTTTTTATTTCATTGTTGTCCCAAGAGAAGCCTCTAATTTGAGTGAGGTAAGATTTGGGGATGTTGCTGTCCTGAAACAGATTTCGGTGCTGCACTGTAAAAATTTGTGAAAATTCTCAGAATATTTTTTTGACCTGCGATTTCTTGTTCATATGCCCCAGGTTATATCCAAACTTTCATTAGTTATACACTTTTTGATTTGTGCAACAGAAAACCCTCAAAAAAATCGACCTTTGTCAGCTGTTCTGTTTTGCCAGATTTCTGCCACTATTTGTGTTTGCCTCTTTATCGCTTTCTTTTTGAGTTCTTTTGATCACGGAACTTTTTGGGAAGTTGCTACAGTAGTATATGCTTTATATGTGGTGGTTTTGAGATTAAATCTGAAGCAAAAAAAGGTTTGATTCATTATTATGCTTACACTAATGTTGCTAATAGAATTGTGTTTAGTTTTGTATGAAGAAAGTTTTCAAGTGTAGGGATTGGAGAATGATGAGATGAGTTGAAGAATGGACAAAAGCTCAAGCTTGGGGATGCCCATGTCACCCCAAGAAATATCCAAGAAGTACAAGCGTGAAAGCTTGGGGATGCCCCCGAGGCACCCCTTCTTCATCGGCAAAAAATAGGTTACCTTTCAACACGCTATATTTTTATTGCTTTATGCATTATGCATTTTTCTTGGAGCGTCAGTTGTTTTAGTTTTCAGTTTTGTTTTGTTTTATTTGCTGCAATAAATGGTTGGACCCCAACAAATTTCCTTTGGAGAAGTTGCCCTGCTTTTCATTTGCCAAGAACACTCCGTTTTTCACTCTTATCGTTCAACGAGTATTCTCTTTTTCTAGAACTGCTTTTAGCTTTCGTTTTTTCGCCTTGATTTTTGTTCAGATCTTATTATATATTTTCATCAAGGTGTATTTTGACCTCTGGTCCATGTTGGTTTTCATCAAAAGAGTTGTTTCAAAAAGGTTCGAATGGTGTTGGAAAAGAGAAAAAAATTTATGCAAAAAAAGTGGTACAAAAAGGAGCTTGTTTAGACTGCGGCTTAGACTTTTGCATGTCGTGCTTGATGTTGTTTTGATAGTATGCTTAGTGGTTTTGCTGTAGCATGACTTGTCTCAAATGACTGAGATTGCTTAATGAGCCTTTGAAAAAATCATGCATTGTTTTTATTATTATTTGGAAGCATTATTTTGGTTTTCTCCTTGATGCTTTATTTGGGTTGACTTGGCGCATGCTCACACATGTTAGACTTATATAAAGTCACCATAAGCCTCTATAATCATTTAGTTTTTGACTTTTGATGCCATCTTATGCTTCTTTTAATGTTGCTTTGTCGCTTTGCATGATTATGGCCATTATTGCTCTCTTAGTTGGTCGCTCCCAGTCTTTTGCTAGCCCTTATTTTGTACTGAGTATGAGCTCTACTCGTGCATCCAACTCCTAAAAACCAAGTTATTCCAATGTGTCCACCATACATAACTATTAGCAATTTGCTATTCCAAAGTACATTTGACTTGCTTTTATCTATCCTTCAAATTAAACTCTTTTGGTGTTATGCGAAAATTGGTCAGTAAAGCTCTCACGAACCTGATGGCACACTTTACTTTTCTTTTTCTTAAAATTTGACATTGTGGCTCTCTTATATTGAGTTGTTATGCTTGCAAGTTGTAAGTTGGAAATTAGCCTAGCCATGCCGTCATGGGGCAAGCTTTCAACATTGCACTTCTTATTTGAGTTGATATCGTGATCTTTTGTTTATGGATACTCGCGATGTGAAATAATTTGGGAATCTTGCGGGATCATGGAGTTTGTATATGTGTTAGAGAAACGCCTGGGCCGCTAATCTAAGCCATGCATAATTTATGGTGGAAATTTACAGCATGCCCATAGTGAACATTCTACGACGCATCTCACAATAAAAAGCTATACCAGTGGTAAATAAAAGAGATGCTGAGGTGTTCATTGTCTGTTTGTCCTGTCATTTTGATGTGGGCTTGTTCCATGTCATCGGGCACGGAGGTACCCCGTTGGTGGTTCTCGATGATACGTGTATACTTACAATGACAAGAGCTTGCTTGGGACTCTAAGTCGAGTAGCATGAGGTTTGGGTATTCGTACTTCACGGGAAACGAGGTTTTCAACTTATGATTTGTCAAGCATATGCTTCATAATTGTATTCGTATTAACTTTAACCATTCAAGATGCCTATGATGGGGGCAATGAGAGCTCAAAGCTAGTAAGTACCATAATTTTTGAAGGTTCATAAAACTTGCAATCACTGCTTCCCTCTGCGAAGGGCCTTTCTTTTACTTTTATGTTGAGTCACCACCTTCTATCTTTATGCACCATCTAAGAGAGCATAGTTGTCATTCTAAGTATAATGTGCATTGTCCCAAAGTTTTCATTGATTGATTCATGATGTTGGTTTCACTTGTTCTTAAATTATTTATATCTAGTCGTCCTCTTAAACTTGAAGGTGTCCTATGCATTTATGTTTTGCTCTCTCCATGAAGGACAGGCTGAAAACCATTTGTATGTTTTTCCATATGATTAGAACACGTGTTTGACTTTCATTGTTTCATTTTCATGATCTTTCGTTTGTGTTCATTTTCATGTTATAACATGGTTGCTAAGTTTCTTCTATCAAGATTATATCTTTCATGCCCATGTTTTAAGTTTTTTGATCCCAACACTCAATGCTTTACATAGATGATCAAGATTGTGTAGGTGCTTGTCACCTCAAAAATTATTTCTTTTGTTATCACTTCCCTACTCGAGGATGAGCATGAGTTAAGCTTGGGGATGCTGATACGTCTCAAACGTATCTATAATTTTTGATGCTCCATGCTTGTTTTTATACCATTTGCTTAGTGTTTCGTTACACTTCGTGGAGTTTTTATGTATTTTCCGGAACTAACCTATTAACAAGATGCCACAGTGCCAATTCCCTATTTTCTGCTGTTTTTGTATTTCAGAAAAGTTATACAGGAAATATTCTTGGAATTGGACGAAACAAAAGCCGAACGTCCAGATATTAAACGAAGCTTCCAGAACACCGAAGAGGAGACGGAGCCGAGCCAGGGGCCAGCCTCACCATAGGGCGGCGTGGCCTGCCCCTGGCCCGCACCCCCTATGGGTGAGACCCCCCTGGTCCACCTCTGACACTGCCCCTTCGCCTATAAAGACCCCCCGACGGAAAAAACCTAAGTACCCGATCAATTTTCCAGAAACACATCACGATCTGCCCCCATCATCGACCCGAGATCGGGAGGGTCCAGAAGCTCTTCCCGGCACCCTGCCGGAGAGGGGAATCACCACCGGAGGTCTTCTTCATTGCCATGCTTGCCTCCGGCGCGATGAGTGAGTAGTCTACCTTGGACTATGGGTCCATAGCAGTAGCTAGATGGTTGTCTTCTGCACCATGTGCTTCATGTTTAGATCTCGTGAGCTGCCTTACATGATCGAGATCACCGTTATGTAATTCTACATGTTGTGTTTGTTGGGATCCGATGAATATTGGTGTTATGTTGAGTTGATGTGCTGAATCATATATCTTATGTTATCTCTATGTTGTTTATGATCTTGCATGCTCTCCGTTGTTAGTAGCTATCTTGGCCAAGTAGATACTAGTGACTCCAAGAGGGGGTATTTATGCTTGATAGTTGGGTTCATGCCTCTATTTAATCTAGGGGAGTGACAGAAACCTATAAGGTTGTAGATGTGCTGTTGCCACTAGGGAGAAAACAACATCCTTATCTCCAAGGGCATATGCTTTGTTTACATTACACACTTTGCTTAATGGAGTTATCTGTTGTTCGCAACTTAATACTCATGGGGTGTTCGGACAATATCCCCGTGGGTGGATTATTAGTCATAGGTGCAGTTGGATGGCGGTCTATGTATTTTGTTGTAATGCCCAGAGTAAATCTCATAGTGATCCTCGCGACATATGCACATTATCTTTATTCTATCAATTGCCCAACTATAATTTGTTTACCCAGCTTGTGCTATTTATCTTATGGAGAGACACCACTAGTGAACTGTGGACCCCGGTCCAATTTCCTTTATATTGCTATCACCTGTTTACTTTACTCGCATTGTTTACTTTCTTGCATACTACTATTGCTTTCTACTCGATACGCTCATACCTTTGTTTACAGCAAACCGGTGAGATTGGCAACCTCATCGTAAGTTGGGAGCAAAGTATTTGGTTGTGTTGTGTGCAGGTTCCGCGTTTCTACTAGTTGAAGACGCGCTAACAAGAATCGTTAACGGCGCCCTTGTTGGAGTGTCACTAGGCTAGCAAGAATCACCTTCTGGAGTTTGGCTTTTTTCTGGATTCGATAAACCTTGGTTTCTTACTGAGGGAAAAACTTCCTGCTATGCTCATCATACCTTCCTCTTGGGGTTCCCTACTGGATGGTGACTTACATCATCAACACCGTGCCGCATCAGGGTTCTCTACCTGTTGGTTTTAATGACATGTCTATTACCCTGATACCAAAGGTACATAATCCACAACGTATCTCACAATATAGACCTATATCTCTCTGTCCAGTATTATACAAAATTTGTGCAAAGTGCATAGCCAACAGAGTGCGTGTCTTCTTGGGTGATATTATTGGTGAAGAACAAAGTGCTTTCATACCTGGACGCTTGATAACAGACAATGTGTTAATTGCATATGAAAGTGTCCATGCAATGAGAAGAAAAAAGAAAGGTAAAAATTCATTTTGTGCTGTCAAGCTCGACATGATGAAGGCTTACGATCGGGTTGAATGGCATTATCTTGAAGCCATGATGTGGAAGCTTGGGTTCACTGACAGAACTGTGAGATTGATCATGAAGTGTGTGTCATCTGTTAGATTCACTGTTCGTGTCAATGGAGAACTATTGCCGTATTTCATTCCTTCACGAGGACTGCGTCAAGGGGATCCAATTTCGCCCTATTTATTCTTGCTATGTGCTGAAGGCTTCACTGCTTTGCTGAATCACTTTGGCGACTTTTTTGTGGATAGAGGAATAAGGGTGAGTTTTCAGTCTCCATGGATCAATCACCTTTTATTTGCAGACGATAGTCTTATCTTCATGAGTACCAAGGTGCAAAGTGGAGAAAGGTTGAATGAGATTTTAAGGATTTATGGTGAGTGCTCGGGATAGTGTGTCAATAAAGAGAAGAGTTCAGTTTACTTCAGTCCCAATACATCTCAAGCTACCTCAGAGTATGAAAACTACTCTTGGGATTAGTGTGGAAGCTTTTAGCGAACGCTATCTTGGTTTACCAACTGTGGTTGGGCGCATAACTAGTGGAACTTTTGATCATATTTGAGAGCGCATTCGCAGTAAAATACAAGGCCTCGCGAGAATGTTGTCTTGTGCTGGCCGAGAAGTTTTTTTGAAGACAATTATCCAAGCAATTCCCATTTTCAGCATGAGTTGTTTTAAATTAACAAATAAGATGTGCAAAAGCTTGATTTCTTGTCTTGCAAAATATTGGTGGAGCAGCTCATTGGATCAGAGATCTCTTCACTGGGTTTCATGGGAGGTGCTCACATCGCCTAAGGTCAAAGGAGGTATGGGTTTTCGGGATCTCGAACGTTTTAATCTGGCTATGCTTGGAAAACATGGTTGGAGGTTTATGACAAACCCAGATTCCTTGGTTGCCCGAGTCCTTAAGGGCAGGTACTATCCAAATACTGACTTCCTGCACGCATCAGTTCCAAACCAAGCTTTCGCTACATGGAAAGCGATTGCTGCAGGCAGGGAAGTGTTGCAGTTGGGTTTAATCAAGTGAATTGGGAATGGTTCATCAGTCTCTATATGGAATGATAAATGGATCCCGGGGTCCAGAACAATGCAACCATCTGTTTAGCTTACGCATGGTGAAAATAATGTCAGTGATAACATCAATTTTGTTTTAGAACTGATTGATCAGGACACTGGGTATTGGAAGATTGAAGTGGTTAGAAGAAATTTTATTCCTCCTGAGGCGGATGCTATATTGAATATTCCACTGTGCCATGGAGGAGGGGAGGACTTTCTGGGCCTGGTCATTTGAGAAGGCAGGCTGTTACACTGTAAAGACAGCGTATCGTGCTCTAGTGAGTCGCAACGAGCAGCTAGCTCTAGATGAAGGGACGATTACCGAATCCTCAACTACTAATAAACAGTTGTGGTCTGCCTTATGGAAGATGAATGTGATGTCGAAGGTTCATGTCTTCTGGTGGAGAGTGCTGCGAGGTATCCTCCCCACTGAAACTATCTGAAAGCATCGACATATAGCTCAATTGAGCAGATGTAAAATCTGCTTGGCAGCCGACGAGGATCTCATGCATGCTCTAGTCACTTGCGATCATGCACGTAGATTCTGGTAGGAAGCACAATCTTGGATGGATTTTTCCCTTCCAAGACTTCATCCATCAACTTGGTCACGAGACATTTTATGTGATGCGATGATTGCAGACTCGGATCGCCCCAAGATCATCACCGTGATGTGGGCAATCTGGAGTTCACGGAATAGCTGGACACATGACCGAGGGGTTTATGACCCATCTCATTCGGTTAAGATGGCCAAGGAAGCTCTAGCAATTCTTGAGGTGCCTAAGAAGCTTACTACTATCCTTCCTGGTCATGGATGGCGACCACCAGATGAGGGAATTGTAAAAATTAATACGGATGGTGGTCTGTCCCTTGATGCTTGTAGAGGAGGTGCTGGCGGTGTGGCTAGATCACACTCTTCATATCTAGGAGCCTGGAGTAAACCATACGAAGGGATAACTGATCCTCTTGTCGCTGAAGCATTGGCACTACGTGATGGAGTGATCTTTGCAAGGCTCAGAGGCTACCCTAAGGTGGTTATGGAGACTGATTGCCTGGAGATTGTCAATCTCTGGAATTCTCGTCATGGTTCGCGTGCGGCTGTGGCGCCCATTCTTCATGAAATTGGAGAGCTAGTTACTTGTTTTACTTCGTTTATTATTCAGCATGTTTTGAGATCAGCAAACAATTCGGCTCACCTTTGTGCAAAGCATGCTTGCACCTTGTTGGTGACAAGCAGCTGGCTTGATTGTACCCCAGACTTTCGAGTCATCAGTCTCATGGCTGATAGATCGGGCTCTTTGTTAGTTGAATAAAGCTCTATATTCCCTGCAAAAAAAATCGGCCATGGTCATCGGTATTCTGATCCCCATATCATCTTTCTATGATTGAGTTCGTTAGGAGTTTTGGGGTCTTGACGCTGTGTACGTGTCCCTCATAGGTCGTGTTTGGTATTAGAGTTTCTTTAGAGATTAGTAGGATATTTTCTAGAAGTATTGGATGAAACCTCCACCTTCACTCAACTCCCGTAAAATCTTACCCACATCCACTAGGTAGGGTAGAGTATTAGAGATTGAGAAAAATACACTAAAATTTAGAGAAAAATAGAGATAATCAGGGATAAAACTCGCTTAATATTCTAGTACCAAACATATATTTTTTAAAAATAAGTGAGAATTTGGGGTATTATCCCCACCAATTTCCAGGAAAATTCTAGTACCAAACAAGGCCGTAAGGGCATAACCTCCTCTTTTATATGTGTAGGGCTAGGAAACAAGGACCAAAATCTGTTAGTTGCATTGGATGCCCCCAATCAGGTGCGAGGGTAGGAGACTTTGTATCCTCTATTTTTCTCACAGTTTGTTACCGTGAGATCAACTCCAACATTCTCCCTCTTAATCGTAACGTTAACAAATATCATAAACCCCACTCTTAATAAAATTAATATACCAAAAAATAGTATGAAAATGAGCAATGAAATGACATATAGTATATCATTTTACCTTGAAATGAAGAACATAATACTTTATAGGAGTTGGTTTATTTAGGTGGCCATAATTTCTAGAATTAAAAGGCTTTCTAAAGACCATATCAGCAACATAATCGTAAAAAATGGGTGGAGAACCGGGCTGTAGCCCAGTGGCTTGGCACACCCAGCAACTAGGGTTCGAATCCCATCGGGGTCGAATTCTGGCTTCTTACCTTTCTCCTTAATGAATATTCAGTGGGCTCCTCCCCACTGGACTCGTTTAAAAAAAAAGGGTGGTAAGCCTTTGATAAATGGATCCGTAAAACATACAAATCATATTCGTATGTTTAACATCAGTGGCTTGATCCTAGGTTCAATATTTCACAACATGAACATATTGTACCATTTGATTTGTTGATATTTACAGAATTTTGTGTGTGCGTAATGTAGTAGGTGGTTTAGAAATGTTGTCTATCACCCTAATTTTGGGAAAATCCTTCTGACATACAACCTGCCCGATAGCCATCATTACTAATGCCTCAATGTCATTTTTAAAGTTTTTCCACGATATACCTCCATACGCAAGGGTGAGGTTGTAACATGACATGGAAACTTTAATATATCTTGGATCTTTAAAAATTATGCAAACTTTATTATCTTGAACAAAAGGCAAGACTTCTCAGCAGCTTTTCCAGTGGTCCATTTCTGGTCTTAATATATATTTGCCAAATATCCTGATCTAAATAGGACATGTTCATTCTTGAATACACAAGTTACCTCTGATAGCTGAAGCATAAGGAACCAACATTATCTTATCAGTTTAAAATGGTTCCTCGGACATTAAAATGTCCACCTTCATTGCCATTAACTTTAGTCGTAGGAGAGAGAGAGTACCCGTGCACAATATTTTTCTATGGTACTCTATCAACGTATATTATCATCATAATAGAACTTACACTCTTTTTGGACCATTATCTTAGTGAACTTCAATACAAACAATAAAGAGGCATTACCAACATCATTTATATCATAGTTATAGCATATTATTAAAATTATTATGAACTATATGAAATAAGTCCTTTATTATTTTCCTCTAGCGTATATTTCCTTTGGTCTCCCACTTACACTAGAGCAGCGGCGGACCTAGGGCTTTTTCAAAGCCTGGGCACACAACAAACTAAAAAGCCTTGTTTGGTCTACCGAGAAGCATAACAGTCACATAATTGGATAATAATCTATAAACATAATTAATAATGTTCAATGGATCATAGGCGTAAAAACCATGAATTAAGGTAGCAAATATCCTGATAAATATAGTAGCCACAAAATAACAAAACTGAATTTTGACAAGTCCACAATATATGTCCATCATGAAAATTCCATTATTCATCCGCACATCCCATAGAGAAATCTACAAGATAAAAATATATGAGCAAATTATACCAGTTTTCATTGAAATATAAACATATTGGAGACAATGGAACATACCAGTAATGTTCTAATTAGTCCTAGGCAATTGTCCTTTTCGATCTTTGATGGCTTGAAAATGTTTAACAATAGCATCATCTTCAAGATTCTTAAATATCTCTCGCTCAGTGTAGCAAATCATCAAGTTATTGAACCATACATTGTTCATCTTATTATGGAACTTAGACTTGATAATCTTCATTGCCGAGAATGCTCGTTCAACAGATGCCATTGAGACCAGCAATAACAAAGCCAACTCAATGAGTTTGTAGATCAATGGAAAAACCAAATGTTTCTCAGTTTCAACCATCTTTGAAGCCAAACCTTCAAGATCTTTACAAGAACTAAATGCCTCATGCCTTCGGACGTGATGTATTAAGTTTCAAGTTGGTCTCTTATAATTGCACGATCACCACTAGAGAAATCCCCGCCATAAATTTCAGTTAGGCTAGCAAGCTTATCAACATCAAACTTGGAGAATGAATTTTTTGGATGAAGACATGAGAAGGCCACTATTATGTATGAAGATGCTTCATTAAAGCGATGATTCATCTCGGTGCATATCTTGTCAATGGCAACATAAAAGATCTCAACTCGATAGAAATGAAGATAAGTGTAAGCCACACCATCAACCCTTGAACGACCCCGAACAGGTATTCGTTCATCCATATTAGGTATTGGAATACCATTGGCAGCACTGACGAGGGTTTAACTCGACAAATGTCCTAGATGAAGGACTTAGGATCGAGGGAATAGGGCGTCAGATGAACTCGAACGTAAAATCAGTCAACAAGGCGTGTATCGAGAATAAACGTGGTGGTCAACTTGGCTTACTCTCAATCTGTCCCTGACCGGCCTCTCCTGGCCCCTATATATAGGTGGCCAGGTCTCAAGGATCTGGTTGGGTTCGATACATATTACAACATCGGTATACAACATGAACTCGTATTTCGACTATGATTACACTGGGCCTAGCTTAACGGGCCTCAGGGGTACACAAGTAACGGGCTCTATTATCTATACCCTTGTCAGTAGCCCCCGAGATTCTACCAGAATTGCAGATTCGGGTTGAATCTCAGATCTTTATATCTTCATATCTTCGACTTGATCAATCTTCAACTTCTTCTTTTCTCTGTACTAAATTGAAACAACTTTTATTATATTTATCTCGCAAGGGGCTTTGGTTAACAAGCCTGACAGCTCTGATGGATCAAGAGGCCAGTTAACTGCCGGAGCAAATACTTGTCACCTACTTCAAACTCAATCCCTTGGACTTGAGTTCGGGACCTGGTCTAACCCCTTCTTTTGCCACATTTAGGACTTACAAAGAAAGAGTTCCAGTAATTCTCAGGGTACCCAGTGCGTCCACCAGGATTTTCTTCGCATCGTAGACACAGAAAGTTACTAGCAGAGCGCATCCAGGTGCGTATACCAGGCCACACATGAAAGGATCCCGGGGTCTTGTCTTCATGATATATTTCAATCATGGCATTCGAGTTTTGTCGCGATGAAGCAACTCAAGAATCATATCTTGCGATCGTTTTAGCCTTGTTTAACTGTTTCAATACTGAAAATCTCCGGGTTGTCCAATTTTTGACTATCATGAATTCCCTCGCGATGGTAGTAACATCAATAAATAAGTCTTCTTTCATCTCTTTTATCATTCTTGAAAATGAAATTTCGTCGGGTGCGCGCCCAGCGCTCCCGATGGGAGTAGCCCTCGAGGCTATACTCGAAAGTCTTTTCGGGTATAGGCTCAAGTATACTTTTTTTCTTTGCATTATCTCATAGCTGCTTGTTTTGCTCACTGATATCGTCGGGTGCGCGCCCAGCGCTCCCGATGGTAGTAGCCCCCGAGGCTATAGTCGAAGATATTTTCGGGTATAGACTCAAAAACGATTTTTTCCTTCACTGGTGCCTTTTATCTTGTGTTTAATTTTGTCGGGTACCTTGATTAGTACCAATGAGTTGAGTAACCTTTGAGGCTATTGCGGAATTTCCTACAGGTAGCCATGATCATTGAATTGTATCCTGATGTCGTATTTTTCAGCAACTTAACACTTGTGACGTCATTGAAAGAGTCACTCTCTGTATGAGTTGACTAGACGCTGACTGTTGCACGTGGGCAGTGCGGTAATTTTATAGTTTCCTGCCCATTAGTGGGCTTGCCGCTTCCGCTTCTTGCGCCACGTCTCAGCCCACGTTCCTTTCACAGGAAGCTTTATAAGGGGGAGACTGGGTTTTTTTTTACTATTTACGAGTTCTTTGTTCTTCCGCCACCACCATTGCCGCATCTCCCTCAAGCTCCTGAGCTTCCTCGCAGCCCCCAAGCGCACCTTCTCTGAATGCCCAAAAAGAAAGTTGCGCATAGAGAGAGGAAGCCATAGAAGGATAATAGCACCATGGCTACCAAGTGGGTTCCATATGAGTTCAAAGAATCCGATCTGGCTAAGGCCAAGAAGGAGGGATTACTTGCTGCTGACGCGCCGATCATCTTCCCTGGTACCAAGTGCATCCCCAAGCCCCCGAGCGGCTATTGGGTGATCTTTCTTGCTTTTCTCCTCCGCGGTATTTCTCTTCCCGCCCACAAATTCCTTCGTGGGTTGCTTTTTTGTGTATGGCGTACAGCTCCACCAGATCACGCCTAATTCGATCTTGCACATTGCGTGCTTCATTACTCTCTGCGAATCCTTCCTCGGGATTGACCCTCACTGGACCCTTTGGAAGTTTCTTTTCTGCCTCCGCCCCAGCATTTCCTTAAGCAAAAAACCTGAGCTGGGCGGAGCCGTAGTTTCTGTGCGTGCGGAGTCGCACTACCTTGAATTCAATATGGCGGTTGCTGTCCAAGGTTGGAGGAAGAAGTGGTTCTATATTCAGGACCAAAATGCCGCTTCTTCTGACCAATTTGGCATTGCTCCTTTTGATGCTACGGCAAAACTGACGAAGCTAACATCGTGGGATTCTCCCTCGACAGAGGCTGAAATCAACAACATCAACCCACTGCTAGCTCATATTCAAGCTTTGAAGAGTGCCACTGGAGGCGGACTAACAGGGACGCAAGTTATGGCGTTCTTCCTGCAGAGGCGCATCCAGCCTCTCCAAGCTCGGATCTCTAAATTGTGGTCTTACACTGGCTCGGACAACCCTTCTCGAGTGTCCAACCAGGACCCAGAGAAGAAGGATGTCGACAAATTAGTGAGGTCTCTAACTACTCCCACCAAGAGAAAGAAATCCCAACTCTGACAGCTGATTTCTTTGACTTTGACCACCCCTTGCCAAATGTATGTGTTTTCATAACTCAAAATTTTTGGCCTTTGCCCTCTTGTACCTTGTTGACTTGTATGTCATGCTTTATTTTTTACGCTTCCCTTTCTTTCTTCAGGACCACCGATTCTTTGTGTCACACCGTCCTCTTTCCGAGGGAGGTGATACGTCTCAAATGTTTCTATAATTTTTGATGCTCCATGCTTGTTCTTACACCATTTGCTTCGAGTTTTGTTACACTTCGTGGCGTTTTTATGCATTTTCTGGAACTAACCTATTAACAAGATGCCACAGTGGCAGTTCCCTGTTTTCTGCTGTTTTTGTTTTTCAGAAAAGTTACACAAGAAATATTCTCGGAATTGGACGAAACAAAAGCCGAACCTCCTATTTTTACCGAAGCTTTGCGAAGACCGAAGATGAGACGGAGGGGGGCCAAGGGCCAGCCTCACCACCAGGGGGCGCGACCCAGCCCCTGGCCCCGCCCACCTGTGGTGAGACCGCCTGGTCGACCTCCCGACGCTGCCCCTTCGCCTATAAAGTCCCCTCGATGGGAAAAACCTAAGGGACAGATCGCTTTTCCTCGAAACATACTGCAAGCCACCACCATCGTCAAAACGAGATCGGGAGGATCCAGGAGCTCTTCCCGGCACCCTGCTGGAGAGGGGAATCCCTGCCGGAGGCCTTCTCCACCACCATGGTCGCCTCCGGAGTGATGTGTGAGTAGTCTAACTTGGACTACGGGTCCAAAGCAGTAGCTAGATGGTTGTCTTCTCCACCATGTGCTTCATGTTTAGATCTTGTGAGCTGCACTACATGATCAAGATCATCTTTATGTAATCATACATGTTGTGTTTGTTGGGATCCGATGAGTATTGGTACTATGTCAAGTTGATGTGCTGAATTATATATTTTATGTTATCTCTATGTTGTTTATGATCTTGCATGCTTTCCATTGCTAGTAGCTATCTTGGCCGAGTAGATGCTAGTAACTCCAAGAGGGAGTATTTATGCTCGATAGTTGGGTTCATGCCTCTATTTAATCTGGGGGAGTGACAGAAACCTCTAAGGTTGTAGATGTGTTGTTGCCACTAGGGAGAAAACAACATTCTTGTGACCAAGGATATTTGCTTTGTTTACATTATGCACTTTGCTTAATGCAATTATCTGTTGTTCGCAACTTAATACTCAAGGGGTCCTCGGATGATTCCCCACGAGTGGATTTTTAGTCATAGATGCAGTTGGATTACGGTCTTTGTATTTTGTCGTAATGCCCAGAGTAAGCCTCATAGTGATCCTCATGATGTATGTACGTTATCTTTACTCTATCAATAGCCCAACTGTAATTTGTTTACCCAACATGTTTTATTTATCTTATGGAGAGATGCCACTAGTGAATTGTGGACCCCGGTCCAATTTCCTTTACATTGTTACACCGTTTTACTTTACTCACACTGTTTACTTTTACTTGCATTACTATTATCCTTTTACCACTCGATACGCTCAATCCTTTGTTTACAGCAAACCAGGGAGATTGACAACCTCATTGTAAGTTGGGAGCAAAGTACTTGTTTGTGTTGTGTGGAGGTTTCACGTTGCTGCTGGGGGAAAACACGCCGACAAGCAGTTTATCTGGCGCCCTTGTCCGGAGTGTCACGAAGCTAGCAAGCATCATCTTCTTAAGTTTGGTTCTTTCTCCTACTGGTTCGATCAACCTTGGTTTCATAACTGAGGGAAGACTTGCTGCTGTGCTCATCACACCTTCTCTTGGGGTTCCCAACTGGTCGGTCATCTACATCAACACCGCACCATCAACAAGTTTTCTGGCGCCGTTGCCGGGGAGGAAGAAGACTTCTATAAGGGAAGTCTCGCACGCACAATCTTTTACTTTGTTTTTTTGTTTTGCTTTATTTTATTTTTGCTTGCATCATTTTATCAAAAATAAAAAAAATTAGTTTCCTTTATAGTTGCTTATATTTACTTGCTTTTAGTTTTGCTAGAATGGGTACTCCTGAAAACACCAAGTTGTGTGACTTTAATAGCAACAAAAACAATGACTTTATCTGCACCCCTATTGCGCCACCTGCTCCTGAGGCAAATTTTTATGAGAGCAAACCTGCTTTGTTGAATCTTGTTATGAAAGAGCAATTTTCTGGTGCCAGTTCTGATGATGCTGCAGCTCATCTCAACAATTTTGTTGAGCTATGTGAGATGCAAAAGTATAAGGATGTAGATGGTAATATTATTAAGCTTAAGTTGTTTCCTTTCTTTTTAAGAGGAAGAGCTAAGGATTGGTTGCTATCTTTGCCTAGAAATAGTATTGATTCTTTGGATAAGTGTAAGGATGCTTTTATTGGAAAATACTATCCTCCTGCTAAGATTATAGCTTTGCATAGTGATATCATAAAGTTTAGACAGTTTGATAATGAACATGTTGCTCAAGCTTGGGAAAGAATGAAATCTATGATAAAGAATTGCCCTAGTCATGGACTGACTACTTGGATGATTGTGAAAACTTTTTATGCATGACTGAATTTTTCTTCAAGAAATCTTTTGGATTCAGCTGCTGGAGGCTTTTTTATGTCCCTTACCTTGGGCGCCGCAACAAAGCTTCTTGACAACATGATGGTAAATTATTCTGAGTGGCACACCGAGAGAGCTCCACAAGGTAAGAAGGTAAATTCTGTTGAGGAAACCTCTTCCTTAAGTGATAAGATTGATGCTATTATGCTTATGCTTTCTAATGATAGAGCTCATATTGATCCTAATAATGTTCCTTTGGCCTCTTTGGTTTCTCAAGAAGAGCATGTTGATGTAAACTTCATTAGAAATAATAATTTCAACAAAAGTGCTTATAGGAACAATTTTGCTAGCAACAATTATAGGCCGTTTCCTTCTAATGGTGATAATAGCTATCTTGGTAGACCTAAAATGCCTAGTGAAGAAAGGATTTTAGAAGTTGAAAGGGCTACTAAGAATTTTATGCAGATGCAATATGAGCAGAACAAGGTGTTTACCAAGACCATGGAGGAGCAATCTGCCTTGTTGAAGACTATTAGTCATCAACTTGATAATTTGAATAGGGCTATTCCTGAGTTGCAAGCTAAGGTTTCTAAAGCTGAAACCGATATTTCATCTTTGTCTGATGCACAATCCTCCTTGATTAATAGAATGTCTGCTAAACCTGATCCTTTTGCTGCTACTAATGCCATCCAAGTTAGAATTGATGAAAATGTTAGGATCTTAGCAGAATTGCATGCCAGGTGGGAAAGAGAAGATGCGATGGCCAGAGAGATCAAGGTATGTACCATTACTACCTCTAATGATGTTTCTCCAAATGCTAGCAATCCTCTTACTTTGATTGGTGTAGAGAAAACCCCTACTCCTTGTGCTAAAAAGCCCAAAACTGCAAAAACTTTTTTTACAAAAAGTGCTGAAATTTTTCGGAGTGTGGGAGATGATAGCTCTATTTCTTTTAATGATTTTGATGTTGATGGCTGGAATATATCTGAAGTTATTTTGTTCTTACAAAATCTTTCTTTGAGTCCCAATGCTAGTTCTTTGAATATTGCTTTTACAAATCATATTACAAATGCTCTCATGAAAATTAGGGAGGAAAAGTTTGTAGTGAACTCACCTTTTAAAGATGACAATCCCTGTGCTTTTTAGTGCTAGTCCCTGGATCAAACGCTAGCACACATAGTTTAAGATGTAATATCAAGAAACAAAGGTCATTTTATTGCATCGCATGATCTAGCAATTACATAAAGAAACTTTACAAGACTCATAGCATAAAGCTTTCAGAGTTTACAATGAAATAAAAAATGGCATGGAGTCCTTCTTCTTCATGTGCCACATGCGAACATGCTGCGGATAGACTCGTAACCCTGTCGTACCTTTCTTATCGTCAAAACCTGCAACATGAAACATTGCAGCCACAAACGGTCAATACACTTGAATTGTATTGGCAAGATGTCACTTTTTGGTGGACACAAATGGAGCCTAACAGTTACATGAATATTTGGCTAAGTGGATCTTCAGGCTAAGCTTGCAGAAAAGCAATTGTTTATCCTACTTTTCAAAAGATCTCATTTTCGTTTTAAAGCACTATTGGACACACTGGAATCCACCAGGTGCTCCTAGTTAATTATGCACACACAGGAATCCACCAGGTGTACATAATTATGATCACACAACAATCCCTTGTTAACCACTCAAGTTTTAATTTAAAGAAGTTGGGGTGAGGAGATCCTTGAACAGCTTCAAAATCATGTTGCTCAAAATTGTCCGTAACCGGGGACACGGCTAAGTACTTAGTTTTAACACTCTGCAGAGGTTGTGCACTTTTCCCACAAGACTCAGTCAATCCCTTTTTGCCATGATGCTCGTTTTGCTCAAATGGCTAGGTGAAGACTAAGATGAGACCTTTCAGAAGCAATCCCTCAGACCAACCCAGACGCGTTCCATCCTACAAATCACTACCACCCTCTATCCGTCTGGCTGAGTTCTCACAACTTAATTGGTCAAGACAGAGCCCATATGACTCATGGTTGCACTGGAAGCTTCACGACTTGAACGTCTCCAATCTCTTTGTTCCTGGGTGGCCGTCCACAAGTGAGATACACACGACCGCCATAGAGATGGCTCCGGTGTAACCACTCAACATAAATCCATCTTACCAATTTCCACCCAGGTGTTTCATTAACTTAGTTGTTTTCTTAGTTTTTGCAAAACATAGTTTTCCAACTTAATAAAAGAACATGTGGAATCCCAACCACGAATTCTATAGCACAACTAAGCAATCTACACTTACGGTGTTTCTTCTAACAGGGTAATCAGGGGTATCCTAAGTAGGAGATAGCAAGCATAACAATCTACACATGCATATTATTAAAAGAAGAGAAACACTACATGCATAGTAAAACATTGGGAATTTTATGAACAAGAGTGACACTTGCCTTAGAAGTTTCTGAAGATTTGTACTTCTCTTAATCAACACACGTAGCTCTCCGTACAACTATAAGGTAGAAAAGAACACAACATAAACACACCATTCAAGCAACATAATCAAGAAAGACAAACAAAGGTGTTTATTTGTTTTTAGCTTAGTCTTCAAAGTCTTAGTGATAATTGGACAAAAGATTGGGCATGGTGTTGACTTGATATGGATGGAGAGAATGGCTAAGTCAAGGACTTCTAAAGATTGATGGGGGTTTTCTAAATTGTTGGGAAGTGTCAAACACTTAGCAAAAATAGCTTCAAGGAGATTCTTAGGCTTGGTTTGAGAAGTTGGATGGATAAATTCTAAGTTATGAGGTCTATCACTTTTATCTTCTTGACTTCTCTTCTCTCGATCTTCTTGTTTTTCCTTCATCTCCTTGTCTTCTCTTCAACTTCTTCTCCATGGTCTTGATACGGGAAAACTTCTATGCCATAGTGTTGGATGGGGTAGTCAAATACTTAGAAGAATTTTTGGGTAAGATGAAATTTATAGTTTTGCACTTGGCATACATAGAGTAGATTTTCCCTAAGTCATGGTAGAGATGGTATTTTAGGACTTAGGATATTTCACACCACTTGGTAGAGTGGGTCAAAAAAATCTAATAGCACAAAGTGCCCAATAGAAATTAGGATTGATATTTGCAAGGTGTTCAAATAACACAACTATAACTTGCAAAAATGATGAACCAAATGGAGTTGACTTTTAAATGAGTGTGAAAAATGTGAAGTAATCTGGTGGTTTTCTATTATCAAGATAAGAAATTTTACAAAAGGAATTATGCTTAAAAATATTTATAGAATTAAATCTAGGAAGAAAATACTCAAATCCTCATTTGAATTTGAATACTTGAGAAAATTGGTCCAAATAATTTGTGAAGTGGTTCTAATGGATAGAGGACAATAATGTGATCCATTTGCAAAAAGAATCAACTGAAAAGGATTTATAGAATTTGAACTATATTAAAAATACTCAAACTCACATGTTTGAATATGAATGTTTTCAACTAGCTCAATTCATAGATGTTTTGCTTCCATTGGATGCTACACATTTGTAGGATTCCAGAGACATATCATTTGCAATTTTTGCATCAGTGGATCAAAAGATATGATTTTTCAAAGTTTGCATAAAGTTCTGTCTATTACTCTAATTAACAGATCTTATTCTAACGGGGCAGGACACATGGCGTGTTTTGATTGGGTGGTACCGGTTCGGCCGGATCTATGTTTGCGGCCATTGGATTCTATGTGATCTGGACGGTCCGAATCAGACCGTACCATTTCATTTAAGTGGTCTGTTATGGACCACTGGATCCAGATCCAACGGTGCAGAAGAAAGGAGAGGGGAGAGGCTCACCTTGGCTAGGTTTCCGGCGACCGACGGCGAGGTAGCGGCCAGATGTGGTCATAGGCGATGGTTCTGGTGGCCTCTGGTGGAGATGGACTGCACGACGAGATCCGAAGGAGTGCGGTGAACCCGCGGGCATGGTCAACGGCGTCTTTCGTTTCCAGGGGTGAGGCGGAGAGGCGGCTGGAGTGTTCGCGGCGGCAGGAGCTTCGGGTGATGATCACCGGCATCGATTCTATGCGAAATAGGACAAGCGGAGGGCATCAACCTGTGCGCAAGGGAGAGAGGAGTCGAGGGGTACCAAAATCGGGCTGCAGGGTCACCTCTTTCTGTCAGAATCGACGAAACATGGCGGCGGCAGAGGCGGACTCTGATGAGTTAATTCGGCGGCCTGGCGACGATTTTGAGAGAGGAAATGGATAGGGAGGTGTGGGGATCTTACAGGCGCGGCGCAGAGACGAATTGGGCAGGAATTGACACTAGTAGGAAAAGGCTTATAGATAGATGTTTTATTAGTGGAGCACATTATTCAATATGCTCCACTAGTATTTACTAGTGGCGCATTTGGAAATATGCTCCACTGATAATTTTACTACTAATGACGCATATTTGGCAGAATGCGCCACAAAAACCCATGTGGGACCCACCAGAAGGGTTGTCGACAAAATATCATGTCTTATCCGTGGCGCATATAAGAAATGCGCCATGGATATTTTCCGTTTTAGTGGCGCATATCATAAAATATGTGCCATTGATAATATGTGGGCCCCACCTAGCCCCCACTGGCCTGACCTCTGTCAGGGCTATGCGGGGCGCATATACAATATGCGCCACTGATAACCGCCCTATCAATTGCGCATATTCGATATGCGCCATGCATACATGGTCCCCACACCTCTGAAAAGGCGGGAATTTTTTCACCCGCCACCCCCTTTGTGGGTCGCCTTTTTAGTCTTCTAAAAAATAAAAGAAAATGATAAAAGGTTTAAAAAAAATTCAAAAAATCAGATTTAGTTATGTTCTGTGATCTAGTAAGTAAGAAAAATAATAAACATGAATTTTGATGTTTTTTACAAAAAAACTTTATGTCTCGTTAAAACGGCCATAACTTTTGCATACGAAGTCGGATTAAAAAGTTTTTTATATGAAAAAGTATCTACACGAAAAGTTACATCCAAATTCAATGACCTATGGTCATTTCGAAAAAATTTAGAATCTCAAAATTAAAAGGGATTTCTCTTTTCGTGCCCTCAGGTGCTTAGTTGTACTCAGTTTTCCCCAGCTCGTTAGTTTTTTCCTCAGTTTTCCCCAAGCCCTTGTTTGAAACCCTCAGAAGGAGCTCGGACGGGAGGATTCCCGTTTAGTTGACCGTTCCGTGCTGACGTGTGGTGCCGCGTCATGTGGGGCCGCGTCGCGTGGGGCTGGTAGAAAGGGACCGCGTGGGACAGGACGGGACCGCGTTTGGTTGTACGTGAGAGCTCAGTTCTGTCTCTCTCAGTCCAAATTGGCATTTTTCAGAGCGCCTTTTTGCCCTCTCACTCTGTAACAGTTATCTCTCTTTTCACCAAATTAGTATCAAATCTAGAGAAGCTTCTATTTCTGTCTTTCTTCAATGATTGTTGCCTTTTGGCCCTCATTTTTTTGCCCAATATGGTAACAAATCTAGTAGCAAATCTAGAAGCTAGTATAGGATAAATTCACAGCAGCATAATAAATCTAGAAAACTAAGTATAATACATAAACTGCATACGGCAGCCAACAGTAGCCAATAACGATGTTAATGTTCACGACAAACTAAACTGAAAATAATACAAGATGCAATGTATGCCCAACATGAAGATTAGGATATCCCAGGATGAATGAATCTGTTCTTCACTCATCATATATATCTTCATCGCTCCATTTTCTGGTCTGAAAGAAATATTCATTGAACTCCTTTCGTCTGCAGTGTGAAGCCAATACATCCTCCAAACGGTATGGCCTTTGTTCATTTTTCAGACCGTACTTTCCTAATCTATCCACACGTAGTGGCCACTCATCCCAGACGTTCATATCATCAAAGTACTTTCTGATATAACCCAAATCCACGTAGTAGATGAAGCCAGGTCGAAGTGCCGGGTGCACTCTAGTGTCGACGGAGATACACCGGACATGATGGACGAAGAAGGCATGACTGCCAATGTTACTGATGGCATGGAGAGAGTGGCTCTCAGTGTCCACACGATACGCCAATGTTTGACCTTCCTCCAAATGACCGCCTAACAACATAAGCAGCAGATCACCATCCGACTTCACAAGGTAGAACTTGTCATTTCCAAGTTCTGGAAATGAAAATAGTGTCTCCATGTTGACAGTGCTCGTGTGCTGCTCCAACTGGACATTGTTGGTGCACACTAATGTTCCAAACTCCAAATTATTCACAGCTACTGCATAGAATTCACCATTGAACGGGGTAATGCAACACATAGAATGGTGCTCGATCGAAAATCTTCCTTCTTCCCAATCTTCATCTATACCCTTAGTTGGAGTGCTCTCATCGACCCAAGCAATTTCCGCCGGGTAATATGTGGAAACGAAGAGCATAGTCGGGGACTTCATTACAGCGAGTGACTCCAGAATAACAGATGGCATCTGCGCCTCAAACATAGTGTTCAATGTCTTTGTGAGTGGGTTCAGAAGCCGTATCTTGTGCGGCTGGTTCTTCTGGGCAAGCACGATGATGCCACGGCAAAAGCCGACGAAGTAGTATCTAAAATATATTGATGAAGATAACATTTAGCACTAAGATGTTTACGATTGAAAATAAAAATAGATTAACTCTATAGATATGGAGGAATTTGAACCTTGCATGAACTTCTGTTAGATCGATGGTGACGTAGCGGGATGTGCAGAGGTGGAGGAAGGAGAACTCAGCGGCGCGTGGAAGGGCGTGTTCTACCATGATCCATTCATGCAGGTGCACATCGGGCTCAGGTAAATCTGAGCGCCAATTTGTATAAACTTGCCTCAAAGCAGAGTAGGTATCCATGTACTCCTCGTTCGCCAGTAAGTAGGCGCCGATCTTGTGAAGTGGTCCGTCAGCCCTGAGAGAGGCCCAGTTCACAGAGGCGCCATGCTTGGATGCGCCGCCCTCGGAGGTGACGGGCTCGGATGCGACGGGCTCGGATGCGACGGGCTCGGAGGCGATGGGCTCAGAGGCGATGGGCTCGGAGGCGCGGGCTCGGGGGCGATGGCCGTCGGCGCATTCTTCTTCTCCATCGCCGGCAGGGGAGCGCGCATAGGGCGGTTGGGGGTTTTTTTTGAGAAGGTGATGGGACGTGAGAGGCGTGGTTGCGTGCGTAAGTGAGAATGAGACTGTGTGCAGAGGGAGGGAGAGAGGGGCTCTGTACTGGCAAAGTGACGGTTTGTCTCAGCAGTTTCTTAAAAAAACTAGACGTTTGGTCTCAACACACGTCCGTGGTACTGCACGTCTGCACCGTTACGTGTACTCAGTTCTACCCTCGAGTCTTACACTGCAAAAATATCTGTACTCAGTTTTCCCCTCGAGTACTAATACTGGCTAGTGCAATATACTCAGTTTTACCCTCAAGTGGCTGGTCAACAGAGAGTCAACAAATGGGATTAAGCTATCTAATTGAGTCATTTCATGCGCAAAAAAATTTAAAAAAATAAAATCATAGTACCTCCTACTCATGGAGTCTTGTTACGTGACCTGCCACGTAGGAAATCATAACAATCATATATAAATTGAAGGGAATATGCCCGAGAGGCAATAATAAAGTGGTTATTATCATATTCCATGTTTATGATAAATGTTTATTTCTCATGCTAGAATTGTATTAATCGGAAACATTAATACTTGTGTGATTAATAAACTAAAAAGGTTCCTAGTAAAGCCTCTCTTTTATACTAGCTCGTTGATTAACTGATGATCAAGGTTTCCTGATCATGAACATTGGATGTTGTTAATAACGAGGTCATGTCATTAGAAGAATGATGTGATGAACACTCACACCCATAGTATGAATAGCAATACGATTAAGTCATCAAGTTTCATTGCTATATCAAACTCATACAAAGTAGTTATAATCCTCAGACCATGAGATCATGTTAATCACTGATTAGTTGATTATAAAGGTTGATTTGGGTATTCTAAAAGTATTAGTTGAGGCTCATGGATCAAGAGTGGAATTTGTCCGACCCGAAGACGGGAAGATATTCTCTGGGCCCTTCTCGGTGATATTGCATTGGAATTGCTTGCAAGCATGTGACTAGGTCACGGGAATGCATTATCACGGAACGAGTAAAGAGACTTGTTGGGAACGAGATCAAACTAGGTATGGTTGATACCAAATGATCGGATCTCGGACAAGTAATAATATCGCGAGATAAAAGGAATTAACTATGTTCGTTAAAGGTTCACACGATCACTAGATTCATCGTTGAGTAAGTGGGAGTCGTCATGGATTTCCAGATCCCGCTGATGATTATTGATCGGAGAGGAGTCTCGATCATGTCCACGTTATTCACGAACCGTAGGGTGACACACTTAAGGTTCGCTGACGCGTTTTGAGTGGATTTGGAACTCTGGCTAAATTATTGGATAGCACATGTGTTGTTTCAGAAAAGCACCAAAACTGTTTTAGTGTATCAAAATGACTCGAGGGGGTAAATGTTAATGTTTGTTAATTGATTGAATTAACAAATATTAAAGAAATAAAAATGTTTTATTAATTCAATAAGTGTGGATTTTAATTAACATGAATGTCATGCAAAATTAAAATGGGGGTTACTCATTTGATGAGGGGGGTTACCTTTCCATGAAGGAGGGGGTTACCACCACCATGAAGAGGAGAAAAGGGGAGGGGCTGGCCGCACCCCTCATGGGTGGCTGCCCCCTCTCTCCTATATATATGTTGGACATACTCCTCTTCTCCCTACACTTAGTTGCTTCCATCCCCTACCTTGTTGCTCCACACCATGGTTGTTGCTTAAGCGAAGCGCTGCCAAAATTGTTAGCCACCAACACTTGGAGAAGTGGAGGAGGAGGAGTTCCGGCGGATCCCTTCTTCCGCTGCCCTGCCAGACCGAGGGCGTGGAGGAGACGACGACAAGCCGTACGTGTGACCGAGTACAGAGGCGCCGCCGGTTGTGGTGCCGTGTACACGATCTCGAGATCGTCAAGTGAACCACTATGTCGACTACGTCAAGTGAACAACTACGTCGACTACGTGCATCTTCATCGAGTCTCCATCGGCAACGTTTGTGCGGGAACGTAATCCCCGCTACCGGTCTTCGAGGGTTAGTCTCCGTTGCTACCATCTCGTAGATGTTCTTGGCTAGTTTTGTATTCATGCGTAGGAAATTTTTTGTTTTCTATGCTACGAACCCATCAGTGGTATCAGAGCCATATCTATGCGTAGTTGGTATGCACGGTTAGAACACATGTGGATGTGGGCGTTGATGATCATGTTATTGCAATTTTTTGTATTTTGGATCATAGTGGCATAGTGGGATTTAAGCTGCCCGAGACTAACCTTACGTGACCGCGTTCACGAGACTTGTCCCACACTTGACATGCTTCGGCATATGTGGCTTTGCGGGTGCACATTTCTCCCACTATAGTTATGATCTATTTTACAAAGAGTTGTTAATAATATTTTATCACTGTTGTGGTTACATGTTCGTAGGTAAGAACAGTTCTTCCTAGAAAGCCCCAAACCACGTAAAATATGCAAGACAAATTAGAAGCATCTAACTTGTTTTTGCAGGGCATGTGATGTGATATGGTTAAATTGTTTATGTTACAAATTGTATGCAATGATCCTTTTTTGTAAGTTATAAACAACCGGCAGGAGCCATATGGTTGTCTTTTTCATTTTATGGCCTGCGTGCCGAATATATATATCCAAGCGATATATTGTAATGGAGGAAGACAATCAAGGTGGTGCGCCATGGACCTTGGCGCTATGTCGGTGGAATGATGGAGATCATGCCATGATGCACAAGATGAAGATCGAATGCGTGAAGGACCATATTATATCACATTGTATATGCATGCGATGTTTATCCTTTTATGCATCTTATTTTGCTTAGATTTGATCGCACGGTAGCATTATAAGATGATCCCTCTCACATAAATATCAAGATAAAATGTGTTCTTCCATAGCATGCACCGTCAAGAAAGTTCATCATTTCGAGACACCACGTGATGATCGGGTGTGACAGACTCTACGTTCACATACGACGGGTGTAAGATAGTTTTACACACGCGAGTGCTATGGTTCTACTTGGCGAGCCTAGCATGTATAGACATGACCTCGGAACACGAACCGAAAGGTTAAACATGAGTCATATGGTTGATATGATGAACATGGTGATGTTCGCCTTTGAAACTATGCCGTTGCACGTGATGATCGGTTGCGGTATAGTGAATTTGGTTCGTGTAATCACTTAAGAAAACTAAGAGGGATGTTGTTTTTAAGTGAGAGTTCACTTAGTAATTTTGAATTATAGAACTCAATTTATCATGAACTAAATTAAAGTGAATTTGCATAGCTTGTTGTAGGCATTGGCATCCGTTTACTACCTTGTGTTTAGCTATAATTGAGATAATAGAACTATAGAATTCTAGATGTTAACTTTACGAACTGGTATCATATTGTTTAAATGTCAATCTAAAGTTTGAAGTCCTATTGCAAACTTTTAGCAAACCTTGTTTACTCGATAAAATTTAATAAGTAGTATTAAATCAAGAGTAACAATTCCAGTGTTAGTATCTAAGTATCACACTTGCCTCTATGATCCTTGATATTCAAAAGTTGTTTTTAGTATCAAGGTTATCTAGGAGTTGAAAGAATTGTTTCATAAACTATCATGTGTGGAAGATATTGTGATATCTGAAACAATGTTTGGTTGCAAAGTGATAGAGTATAATTTAGTAAGACACATGTTCTCATATTGTATGAGAATTTGTAAAGATTGGAGACGCTAGGCGTCCAGATCTCCTAAAAAGGTTTTGGGAGCTAACATTATACTCACAATTTGTCCTCATGAGCTATAGTAGCTTGATCATGAAAGTTGTCATGATAGGATGAATACAAGATGTCGGTAACATGTTTACTACATTAAAAGATTACTAAAGAATGGAATTTGGAAGAGTGCCAAATATTTGATTATGGTGATCTAATTCAAAGTGTGAGTCCAAGGGTATTAGTGTTTGACTAATCATGCCTTGAACTATGTGCCATGTGTATGGCACCACTATTGATGTTGATAGATTCTTCTAGAAGGAAAAGAATTGCTAAAAGAGAATCCGAAATTTATTCTGGCAGAAAAGAAAAGACTGGAAATGTCCAGCTCAGGTATATAGAAGATATACATGTTATGGGTGTATTCGTTGCTTATTAAAACAATATGGTTCTTGGGTATTTGATACTAAATTGGTTGGTATGAACTATCATACAAACAACGCAATACAAGAACTACAATGGCCTAATTAACTAGCAAATGAATATGGGATGATTCTCATCGAAAACAAATAAAGTGTTATTTTGTTTCGTTGGAATTAAACCTAGCCTTCAAGATTTATTTGAATAATTGTTTTTTTGTTCTGGTATTATGAGAACAATGGTTGTTCAAATTATTACCGCATTCATAAAAGATGGATGAACGCTTATCTTGTTGGAGAAATCACATCCATAACACTGATGCTAAAAATGTCTCAAGACAAATGATTAGAAGATCACTTATGAGTGACACCACCGTTTAAATCATATTGGAAAGTAAACATGAAGAAACTCCATGTTGATGGAATTTTGGAGTCTTTTGATTTTGGATCAATTGACACTTGTGAAAATTTCCTAGAGATGATTAAAACTCTGTTTGTAGGCCAAAGAAGAACGGACGACTAACTTATTGGATATTATACATGTTGATGTATATAGTCCATTATGTGTAGCCGTGAGTGGTGGATCTTTGAACTTCATCTACTTTAACCAAGGATTTGAGTAGATATATGTGTATATTTACTTGATAAGGAAGAAGTATGAAATATTTGAAATTTTTTCAAAGTATTTCTAGATGAAGTGGAAAATCATTGTAACAAGAGAATAAAGAATTTATGATTTGATCATAAAGGAAGATATTTGAGTTACACGTTTAGCAAACACCTAAAAGTTGAGGAATCGTTCCATAGACTTGTATTTCCCGAAACACCATAGGAGTATGGAGTGTTCGAGAAATAAAATCAAACTTTGTTTGACATTGTTGGATCAAAGGTGTCATCTATAAAACTGCCATTATATTTTAAGGATAAATCTTTAGAGACTACCACTTTTACACTGAAAAGAGCGCCATCATGATCCGTTGAAATGACACCATATGAGTTATGGCATGGGATAAAACCCAAGTTGTCTTTTCTAAAATTTTGGTATGCTAGGCATATGTAAAATGTTTACAACCAAAGTCAGATAAATACGTCTTTGTAGGTTATCCCAAAGTAACTGTTGGGTATTCCTCCAGAACACCGAAGACAAAAGTGTTTGTCGCTGAAAAACATCAAGTTTCTTGAGAAGGAATTTTTCGCAAAAAGTTAAGTGGGAGGACAATAGAACTTTGATTGGGTTATTGAACCTAAGCTATATGTGCTGAGTAGCGCAACGCTGGGAAGTGTCCCGGAGGCGACCACAATGCGCATGGATGTAGTACCTCAAAGGTTGTGGTCACATAGGTCAAAGTTCCTATTGAATCGCGTGAGTCGGGTAACAATCAAATAGTTAGATTTGAGAATGAATCATTATTGTTTGACAATGATGAACCGACTGCATGCAAAGAAGCAATAATGGGCCCTGACTCCGTCAAATGGCTAGAAGCCATAAAATCCATGATAGTTCCATACACGAGAAACCAAGTTTATGAACTTGGAAGACCCTCAAAAGGCATGAAGCCTAATGAACGTATTTGGATCTATAAACAGACATGGATGTTTTTGCATCTACAAAATAGTCGACATATCGTTAAAAGAGTTTACGATTATGTTCAAGGAGTTGACTATGACAAGATTTGATCTTTCATAGTGATATTTTGTCTGGACAGATTACTGTAGCAACCACTACATATGCCAAGTTTGGTGTATGTTAGTTGAACAAACAAGACAACATTCTTCTAATAGAATGGTTACCTAGGACATGTACATGACATGGTCCAATGGGTTTTGTAAATTCAAAGGATGCTAAAAAGGCGTGCAAACTTCAATGGTTGAAGTAAGCATCGCGGAGTTGGAATATTCACCGTGATGAAATAATTAAAAGGTTTAGTTTCATCAGATACGATGAATATGCTTGCATTTGCAAGAAATTAAGTGGGAGCACTGAGACATATTTCTAGTACATTATGTAGAAGACATATTGTTAATTGGAAATGATGTATCTTTTATTGACACTAGTTAAGATTTTCATTAAAATTAGATTTTCAATGAAAGACTTAGGCAAAACCAAAATATTGGGTCTCGATGTCTATGTAGATAGATTGAGGTGCAAATATGATTGTGCCAAAGTACATAGATGAAATATTGAATGAAGTTCAATATGGAAACGACGAGAAAAGTTCTTGCCGCATGGAAGAGGTTGAAACAAGATTCAGGTGTTTTTGACACTTGATGAGTGGAGCCACATGAATGATTTGATCGATCATGTATACCGTGATATGTACATATCCAGATATATCCTATGCTCTAAATGTTATGAGCATATAGTAGAGTGATAAATGTCATAAGATGATCACTAGACAATAGTAGAGATATCCTTATGTGCTTTGGAAGGACTAAGGATATATATTATGTATGACAAAGTGACACATAATTCATTATAAAGTGTTACATTGATACTAAGTTTGTCACAAGATACAAATTAAGTTTATCTCAATTTTAGCTATATGTTAGGTGGCACAATGTAATGGAAGGAAGTTCCATGATGGATTTGGACGAGTTCCAAAGTTAAGACATTGTGATGGATTCTACAACAAAGGTTGAGTATATGGCTGCTTTAGAAGTAGCAAAGGAGGGCATTTGTGTCAAGAAGTTTGTTATCAAACTAGGTGTAGTTCCAAGCGGGCTATTACTATGAAGATCTATTGTGTGACAATAGTGACAACATAATTTTAGCTAAAGGAACTAAGGTCTCACCTAAGGACCAAATTTATACCCAACTGTCTCATTTGAGAATGAGTGATGCGTAGAGATGCAAAGACATGCAAATACACACAGAACTGAAAGTGTCAGATCTGGAGATCAGATTAACCACTGCAATGCGTACGGATAACACGTGAAAGCCATAAGTGTTATATACGCAAGTATCAACTAGATTATTGACTCTAGTGCAAGTGGGAGACTGAAGGGAATATGCCCGAGAGGCAATAATAAAGTGGTTATTATCATATTCCATGTTTATGATAAATGTTTATTTCTCATGCTAGAATTGTATTAATCGGAAACATTAATACTTGTGTGATTAATAAACTAAAAAGGTTCCTAGTAAAGCCTCTCTTTTATACTAGCTCGTTGATTAACTGATGATCAAGGTTTCCTGATCATGAGCATTAGAGGTTGTTAATAACGAGGTCATATCATTAGAAGAATGATGTGATGAACACTCACACCCATAGTACGAATAGCAATACGATCAAGTCATCAAGTTTCATTGCTATATCAAACTCATACGAAGTAGTTCTAATCCTCAGACCATGAGATCATGTTAATCACTGATACCGGAAGAGTGCTTTGATGATATCAAACGTCACACCATCACAGGGTGATTATAAAGGTTGATTTGGGTATTCTAAAAGTATTAGTTGAGGCTCATGGATCAAGAGTGGAATTTGTCCAACCCGATGACGTGAAAATATTCTCTGGGCCCTTCTCGGTGATATTGCATTGGAATTGCTTGCAAGCATGTGACTAGGTCACAGGAATGCATTTTCACGGAATGACTAAAGAGACTTGTCGGGAATGAGATCGAACTAGGTATGGTTGATACCAAATGATCGGATCTCGGACAAGTAATAATATCGTGAGACAAAATGAATTAACTATGTTCGTTAAAAGTTCACACGATCACTAGATTCATCGTTGAGTAAGTGGGAGTCGTCATGGATTTCCAGATCCCACTGATGATTATTGATCGGAGAGGAGTCTCGATCATGTCCACGTTATTCACGAACCGTAGGGTGACACACTTAAGGTTCGCTGACGTGTTTTGAGTGGATTTGGAACTCCGGCTAAATTATTGGACAACACAGGTTTTGTTTCAGAAAAGCACTGAAACTATTTCGGTATATCAGAATGACTCGAGGGGGTAAATGTTAATGTTTGTTAATTGATTGAATTAACAAATATTAAAGAAATAAAAATGTTTTATTAATTCAATAAGTGTGGATTTTAATTAACATGAATGTCATGCAAAATTAAAATGGGGGTTACTCATTTGATGAGGGGGGTTACCTTTCCATGAAGGAGGGGGTTACCACCACCATGAAGAGGAGAAAAGGGGAGGGGCTGGCCGCACCCCTCATGGGTGGCTGCCCCCTCTCTCCTATATATATGTTGGACATACTCCTCTTCTCCCTACACTTAGTTGCTTCCATCCCCTACCTTGTTGCTCCACACCATGGCTGTTGCTTAAGCGAAGCGCTGCCGAAATTGTTAGCCACCAACACTTGGAGAAGTGGAGGAGGAGGAGTTCCAGCGGATCCCTTCTTCCGCTGCCCCGCTAGACCGAGGGCGTGGAGGAGACGACGACAAGCCGTACGTGTGACCAAGTACGGAGGTGCCGCCGGTTGTGGTGCCATGTACACGATCTCGAGATCGTCAAGTGAACCACTACGTCGACTACGTCAAGTGAACGACTACGTTGACTACGTGCGTCTTCGTTGAGTCTCCATCGGCAACGTTTGTGCGGGAACGTAATCCCCGCTACCGGTCTTCGAGGGTTAGTCTCCGTTGCTACCATCTCGTAGATGTTCTTGGCTAGTTTTGTGTTCATGCGTAGGAAATTTTTTGTTTTCTATGCTACGAACCCATCATAAATCAAGTTTTAACACAAATGGCCACTTCTCAAATCACTAGTAGCTATGAAGGTTCATGGCTTTCCACTCAAACCCCTTCTCAAAACATCTATACCCAAAACATAGTTTGTCTGAATGAGGCCATAATTTTCACACTCATGTATATTTGAATTGCTAATACTTTGAGGTAGGCCAACCTGGGTTTCATTGTACAAAACATGTGTTTTTCTTTTTCTAAATCTCTTATTTGAATTCCTTAGCCTATTTACTATTTACTTGCCATTGGATCCTTGATACTACTTGATACGTCCAAAATGTATCTATAATTTTTGATGCTCCATGCTTGTTTTTACACCATTTGCTTAGTGTTTCGTTATACTTTAGGACACTTTTATGCATTTTCCGGAACTAACCTATTAACAAGTCGCCACAGTGCCAGTTCCCTATTTTCTGCTGTTTTTGTGTTTCAGAAAAGTTACACAGGAAATATTCTCGGAATTGGATAAACCAAAAGTCAAACATCCAGAAATTCACCGAAGCTTCCAGAGAACCGAAGAGGAGATGGAGTGGGGCCACGAGGGCCCCACACAATAGGGTGGCGCGGCCTAGTCCCTGGCCGCACCCCCTATGTGTGACGGTGCCTCGGCCCACTCCTGACGTTGCCCCTTCGCCTATAAAGACCCCTCGACGGGAAAAACCTAAATACCCGAGCACTTTTCCAGAACACATCGCAATCCGCCGCCGCCGTCGACCCGAAGATGGAGAGGGTCTAGAAGCTCTTCCCGGCACCCTGCCGGAGAGGGGAATCGCCACCGAAGGTCTTCTTCATCGCCATGCTTGCCTCCGGCGCAATGAGTGAGTAGTCTACCTTGGACTATGGGTCCATAGCAGTAGCTAGATAGTTGTTCTCTCCACCATGTGCTTCATGTTTAGATCTCATGAGCTACCTTACATGATTGAGATCACCGTTATGTAATTCTACATGTTGTGTTTGTTGGGATCCGATGAATATTGGTGTTATGATTGAGTTGCTGTTCTGAAATTTATCTTATGTTATCTCTATGTTGTTTAAGATCTTGCATGCTCTCCATTGTTAGTAGCTATCTTGGCCGAGTAGTTGCTAGTAACTCCAAGAGGGGGTATTTATGCTCGATAGTTGGGTTCATGCCTCTATTGAATCTGGGGGAGTGACAGAAACCTCAAAGGTTGTAGATGTGCTGTTGCCATTAGGGACAAAACAACATTCATATGCTCGAGGGCATATGCTTTGTTTACATTACACACTTTGCTTAATGCAATTATCTGTTGTTTGCAACTTAATACTTGTGGAGTTCTCGGATTGATTCGCCACAAGTGGATTATTAGTCATAGATGCAGTTGAATGGCGGTCTATGTATTTTGTTGTAATGCCCAGAGTAAATTGCATAGTGATCTTCTTGACATATCACGTTATCTTTATTCTATCAATTGCCCAACTATAATTTGTTTACCCAGCATGTGTTATTTATCTTATGGAGAGACACCACTAGTGAACTATGGACCCCGGTCCTATTTCCATCATATTGCTATCACCTGTTTACTTTACTTGCATATTACTACTGTTTTGCACTCGATACACTCATACCCTTTGTTTCAAGCAAACCGGTGAGATTGACAACCTCATCGTAAGTTGGGAACAAAGTATTTGGTTGTGTTGTGTGCAGGTTCCACGTTGCCGCTCGCAAAGCAAAGCCTGGACGAGGTGCCTTATAAATTGTCCAGAGCCGTCGCAATGCTAGCAAGCATCACCTTCTGGAGTATTGACTTTTTCCTGGATGATAAAACCTTGGTTTCTTACTGAGGGAAACTTGCTGCTGTGCTCATCATACCTTCCTCTTGGGGTTCCCAACTGATCGGTCATTTTCATCATCACAACCGAAGTAATCAAGCATTTTTCTGGCACCGTTGCCGGGGAAAAAGAAGACTTTTGCAAGGGGAGTTTTGCACGCACATCCTTTACTTTGTTTTAAGTTTTGCTTTACTTTATTTTTACTTGCATCGTTTTATCAAAACCCCCCAAAAAAATTAGTATCCTTTGTAGTTGTTTATTATGTCTAGTTCAGTTGCTACTACTATGTCGCCCGAGGATATGATTTTCACTTTTAAACAAAAGGATGAGGAAAGTTTTAAAGAAGCATGGTCTAGAATTTATGATTGGCATGGAAAGACTGAACCGAAAATGACCTTGAGTTTGCTTCTTAGTTGCTTCTACTTTGGACTTGCTCTTCATTATAGATATGCTTTGGATGCTACTGCAGAAGGAGATTTCCTTCATTGTGATGGAGATCAAGCCTTCAATATTATAAAAAAGTTGATTACAATTTATATCATGCCAACCTAATTTGATTCCTCTCTTGTGTGCATTTTTAATAGACTTAATACTCTTGATACTCGCACTGCTAGTTTGAATACTTGTTACAATACTTTGCGCAAACATTTTGATTATGTGCCAACAAATTCTGAACCTTCAAGTTGGTATCCTACGGTAAAAATCACCATTGGTGGTGAAACTTTTCATGCTCGTTGTGATATTATGTCTGAATTTTGTCTTATGTCAAAGGATGTTTATGAATATTTGAGTCTTTGGAAGCTTTCTGAGGGGGGAGAAGAAATTTCCCTTACTAATAATGCCACTATATTTCCCATTGGAATAGCTGAAGGAGTTTTTACAAAAGTCTTAGGAAGAATGATATCTACTGATTATCTTGTTATTGAATGTGTAGGAAAAGGACAAATCACACTAGGAAGATCCCTACTAAAGCTCCCGCGCGCCGTTATAGATGCAGGAAAAGGCAATATAAGATTTATCTCTCCACCTTGCAATAGCCACGTCTTTCCAAGAGTCAAGGGCAAAGGTAAGAAAGGAAGACGTAAGGCATCTGCTGATCCTAGCACTTCATCACTTGATATTACTTGATTCACATTTTCTGCGCCTAGCTCAAAGGCGTTAAAGAAAAGCACTCTTGGGAGATAACCCAATGTTTTATTTTCAGTACTTTTTCTTTTATTTGAGTCTTGGAAGTCATTACTACTGTAATGACCTCTCCTTATCATTTTTATTTTGTTGTTGTGCCAAGAGAAGCCTCTAATTTGAGCGAGGTAAGATTTGGGGATGTTGTTGTCCTGAAACAGTTTTTGTTGCTGCACCGTAAAAATCATTGTAACAAGAGAATAAAGAATTGATGATTTGATCATAAAGGAAGATATTTGAGTTACACGTTTAGCAAACACCTAAAAGTTGAGGAATCGTTCCATAGACTTGTATTTCCCGAAACACCATAGGAGTATGGAGTGTTCGAGAAATAAAATCAAACTTTGTTTGACATTGTTGGATCAAAGGTGTCATCTATAAAACTGCCATTATATTTTAAGGATAAATCTTTAGAGACTACCACTTTTACACTGAAAAGAGCGCCATCATGATCCGTTGAAATGACACCATATGAGTTATGGCATGGGATAAAACCCAAGTTGTCTTTTCTAAAATTTTGGTATGCTAGGCATATGTAAAATGTTTACAACCAAAGTCGGCTAAATACGTCTTTGTAGGTTATCCCAAAGTAACTATTGGGTATTCCTCCAGAACACCGAAGACAAAAGTGTTTGTTGCTGAAAAACATCAAGTTTCTTGAGAAGGAATTTTTCGCAAAAAGTTAAGTGGGAGGACAATAGAACTTTGATTGGGTTATTGAACCTAAGCTATATGTGCTGAGTAGCGCAACGCTGGGAAGTGTCCCGGAGGCGGCCACAATGCGCATGGATGTAGTACCTCAAAGGTTGTGGTCACATAGGTCAAAGTTCCTATTGAATCGCGTGAGTCGGGTAACAATCAAATAGTTAGATTTGAGAATGAATCATTATTGTTTGACAATGATGAACCGACTGCATGCCAAGAAGCAATGATGGGCCCTGACTCCGTCAAATGGTTAGAAGCCATAAAATCCATGATAGTTCCATACACGAGAAACCAAGTTTATGAACTTGGAAGACCCTCAAAAGGCATGAAGCCTAATGAACGTATTTGGATCTATAAACAGACATGGATGTTTTTGCATCTACAAAATAGTCGACATATCATTAAAAGAGTTTACGATTATGTTCAAGGAGTTGACTATGACAAGATTTGATCTTTCATAGTGATATTTTGTCTGGACAGATTACTGTAGCAACCACTACATATGCCAAGTTTGGTGTATGTTAGTTGAACAAACAAGACAACATTCTTCTAATAGAATGGTTACCTAGGACATGTACATGACATGGTCCTATGGGTTTTGTAAATTCAAAGGATGCTAAAAAGGCGTGCAAACTTCAATGGTTGAAGTAAGCATCGCGGAGTTGGAATATTCACCGTGATGAAATAATTAAAAGGTTTAGTTTCATCAGATACGATGAATATGCTTGCATTTGCAAGAAATTATGTGGGAGCACTGAGACATATTTCTAGTACATTATGTAGAAGACATATTGTTAATTGGAAATGATGTATCTTTTATTGACACCAGTTAAGATTTTCATTAAAATTAGATTTTCAATGAAAGACTTAGGCAAAACCAAAATATTGGGTCTCGATATCTATGTAGATAGATCGAGGTGTGTGACGCCCCAAAACCGGCACCTTGCAGATTATAGTCATCATGCCACAATCTACACGGTGTCGCTTTGGAAACGCACCACCAAGCATAATGCGCACGTCGCAACACACACATTATGCGGGTGGAATCAATGTAGCAACAGTTACACAAGTTCACGATGGAACCCACAAAAAAAAATATAATATAACCACGAAGACTCCAAGAGTCAAGAATCCAAATACATACAAAGATCCAAATCATACATAAAGCAAAATAGTATCCGAGTACGGACAAGAGTACAAATGGGCCTAAGAGGCCTGAAGATAAACGATGGCGTCCAAACCCCGCCCAGGCCAAGCCGGAAGGGTAACCTTGCTAACGTCGTCGCTCCCATACCTGTCAAAAAGCGTCGGGCCAAAGGTTGCCGAACAAGGAGGGAGAAAGAGAAAAAGGGGAAAAACGAGGGTGAGTACCGAGGCACGTACTCGCGAGACTGGAATTCAGCTGTGCTCGCCTACAGGCTATATGGTGGACTTAGCGGCAACAAAAGCACTAAACTACAGAGACACACTACAACTTTCGTCTAGATAGAATAAGATAAGAGAGCGCATAAAAGTAACCAACTAGAAACTACAACAAACATAACCCAGCCGATGAATCACCTCCTCGTGACCAAACGAAGAAGCAAGTATCAAAGGCACTCACACAGTTACCAAGTTTTATTGCAGGTTTATTGTTGTAGTTGTGCTAGCTTACTACACAAGTTTATTAGTATTGAAATAGCAGGTGCAAGTTATTCTATGATCGAGTAGTACAGCTCCAAGTCGTCCATAACCGCGGACACGGCTTTTCGAAAAGATTTAACCCTGCAGGGGTGCCCAAATGTACCCAAACGCTCGAACAATCCTTCAGGCAAGTCTCGCACCCTTAATAAAAACAGGTGCACCATTAGGATAGTCACGACTCGCACTCTCCTTCACTACAAACAAGTCCAGGAAGCCACCTAACTAAGTTGAACCCGCTCGAGAGTCCGGCCGAATCTCTGAGACGGACCTAGTTGTTTGCGACCACGGTTAAGATGGATCAGAGCCCACTAGGGGATGATCACTTAACAATACGTACCGCACCTATTCGGACGTGCAGAACAAGGGGTTACAAGGCACCCACGGCTTCCCCCAAAGTAAAACGGACCATAAGATACAAGCTGCACGCCCGACAAGAAACAAATGGAAAACCTCAAACTAGTTGTGGCCACTGGACAAGTATGTAGATTCCGGCAGTGTCAAGGGGAGGCCCAGAAGCGTACCCACGTATGGTTAGAGCGCTCAGTCTCAGAACAGTTCATGCGATCTCGGGGTCCTAGGGGACACAAGTGAGCCGTCGTAAAACTGGCAAAATGACTCACCGATGCCTCTGCTTAATTCAGTTTTAATTATTAACATTAAAGTAAGCCATGATTATCTCCAACAACATATATCCATAAAGTAGAGCATGTGATAACTTTCCCCACCCAATAAGATAAAACAACTCCAACAACCTGAAGATGCTTACGACTCGCAAGGCCAACTTGAACAACAAGCACACGGGTAATAGGATGTATGGAAGGTTCTATGGCTTTGCTTTGGATAATAGGTGGATAGGACACGTGACACGAACAAAGCATCGCGACACAAGGCTAGAATATAGAGCTAGCGAGAGCAAAAGTATTAAATGGGTAGAGAGAAAAGGGCTCGCCTGAAAAGATGATCGAAGAACACCCGAAGAACTTGTCGTTGCTCACATCACCACGAAACGTCCTATCCGGGAAGAAGCAAATTGCTACAACAAACAACTGATGCAACACTTACTACTACGGAGAAAGAATCGGCATGATCATGTGAAGGTATGCATGACATGGCAATTATGATGCAATGCAACTTATCCAATTTAAGCGGAATTAAAATTCCGACACACAAATATATGATTCAAGTTGTTTTACTACCCCGCATATTAATTGTTGATTAACATGGTAAAACAAAGCATGGATGAGCTAGGCAAAATTAAATGGAACCAGGATAAATGTTTAACAATCCCACTTATTCCATAATTATTTATTAGATGATTCCTAATAACCCCCAAAGATGGTATGCAATGCAACATATGAATGTTTTGATGCATACAAGATAGTACTAAAAATATAGGGTTTTATAGCGGGGGCTCACGGTTCGCATCGGAGAACGATCGTCGGATGAAAGCGGAAGTAGTCGAAGAAGCCAATATCATCGAAGTAGTTGAAGTAGCAATTGCCGGGAAGTAGAACTGGATCGGCAAGGCAACACAGCGGTTCACGATACCGGATACAGGAACGAAGTTCACGCAGACATTTCGTCGAACACTCCAAGGATGGAGTCGGACGACGCACGGACAAATGGAACAAGCACCGCGACGACGCACGGTCGGAATCTGCACGATGTACACAACGCTAGCTAGCCAAGCTGACTAGCAAGCACCTGCATGGCACAAGGCCCAAGAAAAACATGCACGAGAGAATTAGTAGACTGCTGGCCAGCTTGCGTGCACGGCCAGGCTGCAGCGCTGCTGCTACTGTCAATAGGGAGAACAAAGGAGGACTGCTGCTGTCGCTGAAGGGCAAGGCTGAGCTGCGATGGGACCTGAGAGATGATGCGGCGGGAGCAAGGCGAGGGACCTGGACGCTGGCGCTTTGATCTGCGAAACGCTCAAGGCGGGAGGAATCTGGTGGCAGTGATGTTTTGTGCTGCAGCTATGCTGAATACTGAAGGCAGACAGAGAAGTTTGAGACAGTGAAAAGATTGCAGACTTTCAGGCTAGAAAAATTGCAGAGGCTCGACTTCTTTTCAGCAGAGATGGCATGTACCAGATGCGGATGAGGGCGTGGTGAGGAATCGATGATGCTTGACGAGGAGCGACGCAGCCGGCGTCCATGGCGAGCGGTCGGTGGCGAAGGTGTCCTTGGCGTCGATTTGTGGGGAACCGGCTTGATCTTGGTGGCGGTGAGATGGGGAGGAGAAAAAGGGATTAGGGCTTCCTGGGATTCAGTATGGGAGTAGTTGAAAAGGAGTAGAAGGAGGGTTGGTGCTCTGGTTGTGGATTGACATGAGCCAAGGTGCTCACGCGCCCTGCGTGCTCTCTCCCAGCAAGACAACAAGGGGAAAAAAAGGAGCTGGTGGCGTGGCTTCGGTTTGGAGAGACTAGATCGAAGAGAAGACTGCATCCGATTTTCCAAATATCAAAAGAAATAAAGATAGGAAGATAATAAATAGAAAGATGACGAAAGATTTGTAGCCAGATTCCAACAACATTTTAAAAACTTGATTTATTTTCTCAAAACAATTTTGAAGGTTGCAAATAGTAAATTTTCAGTTTTAATTAAAAATAGGAAAAAGGAGAGAGGGTTTATATTAAAACCATACAAGAAAAATAAAATAGATTCTATTCAAAATAATTTTAATTTGCACAAAAGCATGCAAGGTGAAAGATGCATGATGATGCAAGACATCACGATGACGTGAAAAAGAAAAATAACAAGCAATTCTAATAGGGGATTTTTTCCGGGTCGTTACAAGGTGCAAATATGATTGTGCCAAAGTACATAGATGAAATATTGAATGAAGTTCAATATGGAAACGACGAGAAAAGTTCTTGCCGCATGGAAGAGATTGAAACAAGATTCAGGTGTTTTTGACACTTGATGAGTGGAGCCACATGAATGATTTGATCGATCATGTATACCGTGATATGTACATATCCAGATATATCCTATGCTCTAAATGTTATGAGCATATACTAGAGTGATAAATGTCATAAGATGATCACTAGACAATAGTAGAGATATCCTTATGTGCTTTGGAAGGACTAAGGATATATATTATGTATGACAAAGTGACACATAATTCATTATAAAGTGTTACATTGATACTAAGTTTGTCACAAGATACAAATTAAGTTTATCTCAATTTTAGCTATACGTTAGGTGGCACAATGTAATGGAAGGAAGTTCCATGATGGATTTGGACGAGTTCCAAAGTTAAGACATTGTGATGGATTCTACAACAAAGGTTGAGTATATGGCTGCTTTAGAAGTAGCAAAGGAGGGCATTTGTGTCAAGAAGTTTGTTATCAAACTAGGTGTAGTTCCAAGCGGGCTATTACTATGAAGATCTATTGTGTGACAATAGTGACAACATAATTTTAGCTAAAGGAACTAAGGTCTCACCTAAGGACCAAATTTATACCCAACTGTCTCATTTGAGAATGAGTGATGCGTAGAGATGCAAAGACATGCAAATACACACAGAACTGAAAGTGTCAGATCTGGAGATCAGATTAACCACTGCAATGCGTACAGATAACATGTGAAAGCCATAAGTGTTATATACGCAAGTATCAACTAGATTATTGACTCTAGTGCAAGTAGGAGACTGAAGGGAATATGCCCGAGAGGCAATAATAAAGTGGTTATTATCATATTCCATGTTTATGATAAATGTTTATTTCTCATGCTAGAATTGTATTAATCGGAAACATTAATACTTGTGTGATTAATAAATTAAAAAGGTTCCTAGTAAAGCCTCTCTTTTATACTAGCTCGTTGATTAACTGATGATCAAGGTTTCCTGATCATGAACATTGGATGTTGTTAATAACGAGGTCATATCATTAGAAGAATGATGTGATGAACAATCACACCCATAGTACGAATAGCAATACGATCAAGTCATCAAGTTTCATTGCTATATCAAACTCATACGAAGTAGTTCTAATCCTCAGACCATGAGATCATGTTAATCACTGATACCGGAAGAGTGCTTTGATGATATCAAACGTCACACCATCACAGGGTGATTATAAAGGTTGATTTGGGTATTCTGAAAGTATTAGTTGAGGCTCATGGATCAAGAGTGGAATTTGTCCAACCCGATGACGTGAAGATATTCTCTGGGCCCTTCTCGGTGATATTGCATTGGAATTGCTTGCAAGCATGTGACTAGGTCACGGGAATGCATTTTCACGGAACGACTAAAGAGACTTGTCGGGAACGAGATCGAACTAGGTATGGTTGATACCAAATGATCGGATCTCGGACAAGTAATAATATCGTGAGACAAAATGAATTAACTATGTTCGTTAAAGGTTCAAACGATCACTAGATTCATCGTTGAGTAAGTGGGAGTCGTCATGGATTTCCAGATCCCGCTGATGATTATTGATCGGAGAGGAGTCTCGATCATGTCCACGTTATTCACGAACCATAGGGTGACACACTTAAGGTTCGCTGACGTGTTTTGAGTGGATTTGGAACTCCGGCTAAATTATTGGACAGCACAGGTGTTGTTTCAGAAAAGCACTGAAACTGTTTCGGTATATCAGAATGACTCGAGGGGGTAAATGTTAATGTTTGTTAATTGATTGAATTAACAAATATTAAAGAAATAAAAATGTTTTATTAATTCAATAAGTGTGGATTTTAATTAACATGAATGTCATGCAAAATTAAAATGGGGGTTACTCATTTGATGAGGGGGGTTACCTTTCCATGAAGGAGGGGGTTACCACCACCATGAAGAGGAGAAAAGGGGAGGGGCTGGCCGCACCCCTCATGGGTGGCTGCCCCCTCTCTCCTATATATATGTTGGACATACTCCTCTTCTCCCTACACTTAGTTGCTTCCATCCCCTACCTTGTTGCTCCACACCATGGCTGTTGCTTAAGCGAAGCGCTGCCGAAATTGTTAGCCACCAACACTTGGAGAAGTGGAGGAGGAGGAGTTCCGGCGGATCCCTTCTTCCGCTGCCCCGCTAGACCGAGGGCGTGGAGGAGACGACGACAAGCCGTACGTGTGACCAAGTACGGAGGTGCCGCCGGTTGTGGTGCCATGTACACGATCTCGAGATCGTCAAGTGAACCACTACGTCGACTACGTCAAGTGAACGACTACATTGACTACGTGCGTCTTCGTTGAGTCTCCATCGGCAACGTTTGTGCGGGAACGTAATCCCCGCTACCGGTCTTCGAGGGTTAGTCTCCGTTGCTACCATCTCGTAGATGTTCTTGGCTAGTTTTGTGTTCATGCGTAGGAAATTTTTTGTTTTCTATGCTACGAACCCATCATAAATCAAGTTTTAACACAAATGGCCACTTCTCAAATCACTAGTAGCTATGAAGGTTCATGGCTTTCCACTCAAACCCCTTCTCAAAACATCTATACCCAAAACATAGTTTGTCTGAATGAGGCCATAATTTTCACACTCATGTATATTTGAATTGCTAATACTTTGAGGTAGGCCAACCTGGGTTTCATTGTACAAAACATGTGTTTTTCTTTTTCTAAATCTCTTATTTGAATTCCTTAGCCTATTTACTATTTACTTGCCATTGGATCCTTGATACTACTTGATACGTCCAAAATGTATCTATAATTTTTGATGCTCCATGCTTGTTTTTACACCATTTGCTTAGTGTTTCGTTATACTTTAGGACACTTTTATGCATTTTCCGGAACTAACCTATTAACAAGTCGCCACAGTGCCAGTTCCCTATTTTCTGCTGTTTTTGTGTTTCAGAAAAGTTACACAGGAAATATTCTCGGAATTGGATGAAACAAAAGTCGAACGTCCAGAAATTCACCGAAGCTTCCAGAGAACCGAAGAGGAGACGGAGTGGGGCCACGAGGGCCCCACACAATAGGGCGGCGTGGCCTAGTCCCTGGCCGCACCCCCTATGTGTGACGGCGCCTCGGCCCACTCCTGACGTTGCCCCTTCGCCTATAAAGACCCCTCGACGGGAAAAACCTAAATACCCGAGCACTTTTCCAGAACACATCGCGATCCACCGCCGCCGTCGACCCGAAGATGGAGAGGGTCCAGAAGCTCTTCCCGGCACCCTGCCGGAGAGGGGAATCGCCACCGAAGGTCTTCTTCATCGCCATGCTTGCCTCCGGCGCAATGAGTGATTAGTCTACCTTGGACTATGGGTCCATAGCAGTAGCTAGATAGTTGTTCTCTCCACCATGTGCTTCATGTTTAGATCTCATGAGCTACCTTATATGATTGAGATCACCGTTATGTAATTCTACATGTTGTGTTTGTTGGGATCCGATGAATATTGGTGTTATGATTGAGTTGCTGTTCTGAAATTTATCTTATGTTATCTCCATGTTGTTTTAAGATCTTGCATGCTCTCCGTTGTTAGTAGCTATCTTGGCCGAGTAGTTGCTAGTAACTCCAAGAGGGGGTATTTATGCTCGATAGTTGGGTTCATGCCTCTATTGAATCTGGGGGAGTGACAGAAACCTCAAAGGTTGTAGATGTGCTGTTGCCATTAGGGAGAAAACAACATTCATATGCTCGAGGGCATATGCTTTGTTTACATTACACACTTTGCTTAATGCAATTATCTGTTGTTCGCAACTTAATACTTGTGGAGTTCTCGGATTGATTCGCCACAAGTGGATTATTAGTCATAGATGCAGTTGGATGGCGGTCTATGTATTTTGTTGTAATGCCCAGAGTAAATCGCATAGTGATCTTCTTGACATATCACGTTATCTTTATTCTATCAATTGCCCAACTGTAATTTGTTTACCCAGCATGTGTTATTTATCTTATGGAGAGACACCACTAGTGAACTATGGACCCCGGTCCTATTTCCATCATATTGCTATCACCTGTTTACTTTACTTGCATATTACTACTGTTTTGCACTCGATACACTCATACCCTTTGTTTCAAGCAAACCGGTGAGATTGACAACCTCATCGTAAGTTGGGAACAAAGTATTTGGTTGTGTTGTGTGCAGGTTCCACGTTGCCGCTCGCAAAGCAAAGCCTGGAAGAGGTGCCTTATAAATTGTCCAGAGCCGTCGCAAAGCTAGCAAGCATCACCTTCTGGAGTATTGACTTTTTCCTGGATGATAAAACCTTGGTTTCTTACTGAGGGAAACTTGCTGCTGTGCTCATCATACCTTCCTCTTGGGGTTCCCAACTGATCGGTCATTTTCATCATCACAACCGAAGTAATCAAGCATTTTTCTAGCACCGTTGCCGGGGAAAAAGAAGACTTCTGCAAGGGGAGTTTTGCACGCACATCCTTTACTTTGTTTTAAGTTTTGCTTTACTTTATTTTTACTTGCATCGTTTTATCAAAACCCCCAAAAAAATTTAGTATCCTTTGTAGTTGTTTATTATGTCTAGTTCAGTTGCTACTACTAAGTCGCCCGAGGATATGATTTTCACTTTTAAACAAAAGGATGAGGAAAGTTTTAAAGAAGCTTGGTCTAGAATTTATGATTGGCATGGAAAGACTGAACCGAAAATGACCTTGAGTTTGCTTCTTAGTTGCTTCTACTTTGGACTTGCTCTTCATTATAGATATGCTTTGGATGCTACTGCAGAAGGAGATTTCCTTCATTGTGATGGAGATCAAGCCTTCAATATTATAAAAAAGTTGATTACAATTTATAGCATGCCAACCTACTTTGATTCCTCTCTTGTGTGCATTTTTAATAGACTTAATACTCTTGAGACTCGCACTGCTAGTTTGAATACTTGTTACAATACTTTGCACCAGCATTTTGATTATGTGCCAACAAATTCTGAACCTTCAAGTTGGTATCCTACGGTAAAAATCACCATTGGTGGTGAAACTTTTCATGCTCGTTGTGATATTATGTCTGAATTTTGTCTTATGTCAAAGGATGTTTATGAATCTTTGAGTCTTTGGAAGCTTTCTGAGGGGGGAGAAGAAATTTCCCTTACTAATAATGCCACTATATTTCCCATTGGAATAGCTGAAGGAGTTTTTACAAAAGTCTTAGGAAGAATGATATCTACTGATTATCTTGTTATTGAATGTGTAGGAAAAGGACAAATCACACTAGGAAGATCCCTACTGAAGCTCCTGCGCGCCGTTATAGATGCGGGAAAAGGCAATATAAGATTTATCTCTCCACCTTGCAATAGCCACGTCTTTCCTAGAGTCAAGGGCAAAGGTAAGAAAGGAAGACGTAAGGCATCCGCTGATCCTAGCACTTCATCACTTGATATTACTTGATTCGCATTTTCTGCGCCTAGCTCAAAGGCGTTAAAGAAAAGCACTCTTGGGAGATAACCCAATGTTTTATTTTCAGTACTTTTTCTTTTATTTGAGTCTTGGAAGTCATTACTACTGTAATGACCTCTCCTTATCATTTTTATTTTGTTGTTGTGCCAAGAGAAGCCTCTAATTTGAGCGAGGTAAGATTTGGGGATGTTGTTGTCCTGAAACAATTTTTGTTGCTGCACCGTAAAAATTCGTGAAAATTCTCTGTATAGCTTTTGGACCTGCGAATTCTTGTGCATATGCCCCAGGTTATATCCAAACTTTCATTAGTTGAACACTTTTTGATTTGAGCAACAGAAAACCCCTTAAAAAATCGGCCTTTATCAGCTGTTCTGTTTTGACAGATTTCTGCCACTATTCGTTTTAGCCGCTTTATCGCTTTCTTTTTGAGTTCTTTTGATCACGGAACTTTTGGGGGAGTTGCTACAGTAGTATATACTTTATATGTGGTAGTTTTGGGTTGAAACCTGAAGCAAAAGAGGTTGATTCATTGTTATGCTTACACTAATGTTGCTAATAGAATTGTGTTGAGTTTTGTATGAAGGAAGTTTTCAAGTGTAGGGATTGGAGAATGATGAGATGAGTTGAAGAATGGAAAAAAGCTCAAGCTTGGGGATGCCCATGCATCACCCCAAGAAATATCCAAGAAATACAAGCGTCAAAGCTTGGGGATGCCCCCGAGGCACCCCTTCTTCATCGGCAAAAACCAGGTCACCTTTCAAGACAATATATTTTTATTGCTTCATGCACTATGCATTTTTCTTGGAGCGTCAGTTGTTTTAGTTTTTAGTATTAGTTTAGTTTAGTTTGCTGCAATAAATGGTTGGACCCCAACAAATTTCTTTTGGAGAAGTTGCCTTGCTTTTCGTTTGCCAAGAATGCTCTAGTTTTCATTCTTATCAAAAACCGAGTGTTCTTCTTTTTCTGCTACTGCTTTTGGTTTTCGTTTCCACCTTGATTTGCGTTCAGATCTTCTTATATCTTTTTATCGAGGTGTATTTTTTCCTCTGGTCCATGTTGGTTTTCATCAAAAGAGTTGGATTAAAAAGGTTCGAATGGTGTTGGAAAAGAGAAAAAGATTTATGCAAAAAAGTTGTACAAAAAGGAGCTTGTTTAGACTGCGGCTTAGACTTTTTCATGTCATGCTTGATGTCTTTTTGATAGTATGCTTAGTGGTTTTGCTGTAGCATGACTTGTCTCAAATGACTGAGATTGCTTAATGAGCCTTTGAAAAAATCATGCGTTGTTTTTATCGTTTGGAAGCATTATTTTGGTTTTCTCCTTGATGCTTTATTTGGGTTGACTTGGCGCATGCTCACACATGTTAGATTCTTACAAAGTCGCCAATAGCCTCTATGATCATTTAGTTTTTGACTTTTGATGCCATCTTATGCTTCTCTTAATGTTGCTTTGTCGCTTTGCATGATTATGGCCGTTATTGCTCTCTTAGTTGGTCGCTACCAGTCTTTTGCTAGCCCTCGTTTTGTACTGAGTATGAGCTCTACTCGTGCATCCAACTCCTAAAAACCAACTTGTTCCAACGTGTCCACCATACATGCCTATTAGCAATTTGCTATTCCAAAGTACATTTGACTTGCTTTTATCTACTCTTCAAATTAAACTCTTACCAGTGTTATGCGAAAATTGGTCAGTAAAGCTCTCACGAACCTGATGGCACACTTTATTTTTTCTCGTTCTTAAAAATTTGACATTGTGGCTCTCTTATGTTGAGTTGTTATGCTTGCAAGTTGTAAGTTGGAAATTAGCCCATCCATGCTATCATGGGGCAAGCTTTTGACATTGCACTTTATCTTATTTGAGTTGATATCGTGATCTTTTGTTTATGGATGCTCGCGGTGTGAAATAAATTGGAATCTCGTGGAGTTTATGGAGTTTGTATATGTGTTAGAGAAACACCTGGGCCGCCAATCTAAGCCATGCATAATTCATGGTGGAAATTTGCAGCATTCCCATAGTGGATATTCGACGACGCATCTCAAAATAAAAAGCTATACAAATGGTAAATAAAAGAGATGTCGAGGTGTTCATTGTCTGCTTGTCCTGTCATTTTGATGTAGGCTTGTTCCATGTCATCGGGCACGGAGGTACCCCGTTGGCGGTTCTCGATGATATGCGTATACTTACAATGACAAGAACTTGCTTGGGACCTAAGCAAAGTAGCACGAGGTTTGGGTACTCATATTCACGGGACACGAGGTTTTCAACTTATGATTTGTCAAGCATATGCATCATAATTGTACTCGCATTAAATTTAACCATTCAAGATGCTTATGATGGGGGCAATGAGAGCTCAAAGCTAGTAAGTACCATAATTTTTGAAGGTTTATAAAACTTGCAATCACAGCTTCCCTCTGCGAAGGGCCTTTCTTTTTTACTTTTATGTTGAGTCACCACCTTCTACCTTTATGCACCGTCTGTAACATCCCAATTTTTGGGAAAGATTTTTTTATAAATATTTGCACATGAAATCATGCATCATTTCATGCATTCTTCCACTTTGCATTGCACACTTTTTCAAGTATAGTTGTTTTGTTCTTTTATCAAACTCTCCCTGTATGTATAATAACAGAGAGAAAGTTTTACAAATCTCAAAGTTTGGCCTAATTTTAAATCAAAGGTTTTGTAAAAGTTTTCAAATCAAAAAATCAAGTAAAACCAGAAAAGAAAAAGGAAAAGAAAGAGAGAAAGAAGAAAAGGCCTCGGGGGCAACATCCAGCGCAACAGCAGAAGCAGCCGCGGCCCGTTTTCCCTTCCTCCCGAAATGGTACCCTCTCTCCCTCTCTCCCGCCACTAACATCTGGGTCTCGCTTGTCATCTCCCCCGGAGAGACCGGGACGAACACGGCGCGCCTGAGCGAGATCCTCCTCGGGTTCTTCTCCAATTCGGTTGAACCCTACCCCCTCCGCCACGCAACACCCCCCCACCCATATAAACCCCCCCCGCACGCTTCCCCTCTCAAAACCCTAGCTGGAACGCCGCTGGGCTGCGCAAACCAGAAGCCGCCGCGCCGCCACCGATTAGCAGAGAGCGCCGCCAATTCACAGTAAGGCACGGGCTCTCCCGATCTCCCTCCTAGCCCTTCTTCTTCACCATGTTCTGGCGTATTCCCCTGACAATGTTTCGCCCCTCCTTTTTCTCCAGAACCATGCGCCCGTCCACGACTGGATCTTGTTGTCCGCTGCTGGAACTCCGGCGGGGAATTCCCGAGGCATCCGTGCACCTCATCCCTGGAAACTTCGCCACCAAGGTTGCCTCAACCTCCTGAAACTCCTAGTATGATCCTCGTTTCCAAAATCCGCTTGTACACGTCACCCTCATCTGAGCTCTGCGCAGCACAGCCACGGCTTAATCTTTAGTCGCATCTGGACACCACTGCAGGACGCATTCGAGGACGCCGCTTTGCCAACGCCTCTGCCACCTCGAGCTGAAGGTCGTCCAGTACTTCGCCGTCGTCTAGGACTCCCAGATCTCCGTCATCGTCGACCTCCAGTGCCGCAGAGACTTTGCCGACGACGTCTTCCCGGTGAGCTCCTTCCCCTTCACTTCTCGACCATACGATCTGGATCTCACGGGTGGTAACTGATCACTTACCGAATTGGTAAGGATCGATCTGGGCCAGGCGATCTTCTTTGAATCCTACGGCCCAGTTTTGTTATCCGACCGAACCGGTATGGCCTAATCAGAAAGCGCCAAGTGTTGTTCTCTGGTTTAACCCGGATCTATTTTGCTTGAAAATATCAAAAAACGATTAAAACTTGTAAATTTCATATCTCGAGTTCTATACGTCCAAATTTTCTAAACTTTGCGCCCATCGATTCATAAAAATGTGTAGAATCTTTTTCCAGCATCAAAAGCTCCTATAGTAGCTGTTTTTATACTATTTTTACTACAAGCTTTAATTATGTGTTTGTGCTACTAAAAATAGTTGCAAAATTTATTTTGCAGTAAATTCTTTTGTTTTTGGTCCATATTAAACCTCCCAGTACTGTAGCACGTCCAGAATATTTTCAGTACTTTTCTATATCACCTTTGTAATTTTAGTTTGTATTTTTGTTCTATTTGTGTGATGAAGATATTGGAGCTTTATAAATTAAACTCTAAAACTTTGATCATGTCATCATGCATATAGTTAGCAACCAGAGAACATTCTAAGTGCCTTGTGGTGTTTAAAACACATTTGCATGCATACTTTTACTTTCATGATTTTTTCTGTTTGTTTTGTGCTTATGATGTTATATTTTGTGTATAGATTGTGCTGAGTGCAACGAGTGTCTGTGTGATGAGTGCACCAACTCTTCTCCTCATCAAGGCAAGTGTCACCATGTTCCCCTTGTCCTACTAAAGCTTTGTCACTTGTAGTTTTTCTAGTAGAAGATGCATGTGTAGGTGTTTTTATGAATTCTTGTCCTAACTTGCTAGTTTATGCTAGGTTTTGTCTAGCTTGCTAGCTTTGCATCTCCTAGTAGAATTGCTGCTGCTATAGGACTTTGATTTTACACTTGTTGTGGGAAGGGTTAACACATATTTTTGGCTAAGTGTTGAAAACCTTGTTTTGCAAAAACTAAGAAAACAACTAAGTTAATGAACCAGCTGTGTGGATGTGGCTTTGTTTGGATTATGTTGAGTGGTTCCCTGGGATCATGTCGTCGAACCTCTGAACCACCAGGTGTATCTCACTTGTGGACGGCCACCCAGGAGCAAAGAGATTGGAGACATTCAAGGCATGGAGCTTCTAGTGCAACCACAAGACATATGGGCTCTGTCTTGGTCAACTAAGCTGCAAGAACTCAAGCCAGGCGGACAGAGGGTGGTAGTTGTTGGTAGGATGGAATGCATCCGTTTGGTCTGAGGGAATGCTTCTGAAAGGCCTCGTCTTAGTTTTCACTTGGCCATTTGAGACAAAATGAGTCTCATGGCAAAATGGGTTAACTAAGTCTTGTGGGAAAAGTGCACCACCTCTGCAGAGTGTTTAGAACTAAGTACTTAGCCATGTCCCCGGTTACGGACAATTCTGAGTGACATGATGTTGAAGCTGTTCAAGAATCTCCTCACCCCAATTTCTCTAAGTTAAAACCTGATGGGTGAACTTGGGTAGTAAAAGGTCCTTCTGGACAAAATTTTTGCTAAGGAAAATTTGAGTTTTACAAAGATAGGGAAAAGCTTGTTTTTGCTAAGTTAAACTCCACCTGGCCAAATAGCATATACGTGTAGGTGCCATTGAGTCCACCAAAGTGACATTTGCCAATACATTCAATGTATTGACCCTCTGTGGCTGCAACGTATCATGTTGCAGGTGCCTACTATGAAGATTGAAGAATTCTGCGCTTCGGTCACGAGTCTTCGTCCAACACGTCTGCCTGCGGAGCTTTGAAGAAAAGAAGACTTTAGTTCATTTACTTAGTCATTTTCTAGAGTTGTAATAAGTTTGTGGCTTTGTGCCTTATTGAGTTGTAAAAGACTATGTTATTTGTGGATCAAGCGTTGTAATAAAGACCTTTGTATTCTTGGTATTTCATCTTGTAACTGTGTGTGCTAGCAGTCGATCTGGGACTAGCACAAATAAATCACAGGTACGCTACAGATGGTATCAGAGCAAAGTATTGCCCTTACGTTCGTAACCCTAGAATTGGACGAAAACACTTAGGAAAATTTAGGAGTTGTCTTGTTTCTCTTTGTTGCTAACACTTAGAAATAGTTTTGACTTCTAAGTTAGAAAAATCACTTTAACTTTTGATCAGCACTTTTGTTAAGTTTTCTCTTTTTGACTTACTAACTTGTATTGTTCCAATGTAAAGATGCCAACCTTCCGCATCACCAAGCCCGGCAACTTCAAGAACTACAGCTTCGGAGAGCGCCTCATCGATATCGTCACTGCCCTGTCCCTACCTACCCCGTTCATCAGAGGGAGCGAGATGACCAAGTTTCACAAGAAGGGAGTTTGGGTCATCCACATCACGCAGCCAGGACATGAGATTGAGCCGAAGACTAAAAATATCAAGTTCAAGACCTTCCACACCAACAAGAAGATAGGAGCCCAACTCCTCATGCAAGAGATGATAGCATGCCTCTGCGGACGTCACTTCTCCGAGCTCCAGAACCACTACTCCCACCTCTACGGCCGATGTGACGAGAAGGGCATGGCCATCGTGCTACCTGATGATGAGAAAGACCCCATGCGCATCCACCTTGCCGAGTTAGAGTATCTTGTCAGAGACATCGACGTTGAGAGGTACAATGAGATGTTTAACAACGATGAGTTACATGCCCAGCTTGCCGAGAAGGACAAGCAACACCTGGAGCAGGAGGAGAAGATCAAGGAGATGAAGGAGAAGTTTGAGACTCAAGAGAAGCAGCGGAAGAGCCAAGAGAAGAGGATCCAAGCTAGGAACAAAGATGTTAGAGAGTTGAAGCAGAAGTTAGAGTGCAACAACTTTGAGCTTGAAGCAGACCACGACTTGATTGAGAAGCTGCGCGCCGACAAGAGGGAGCTTCAAGAGAAGGTCGACACCCTAACTAAAGAGCTGCATGACTACAATAGGCTACTCAAGGAGAATGGCTTCGATGTTGAGGAAGAAGTCGTCATGGAAGAATAGAGTAGTTAGATAGACTACCACACTTTATCTCTGAGTTTGCGTTATGCCCGTGACTGCTTGTGGTATGGCATTAGACATTGTATCCCTTAGACTTAAAATGTTTGCGTACCTTCAAACTATTTGTGAGATGTTTACTGCATGCTTGGTTTAAAGTTCTTCTATGCTTGTGTGTTCATGTATGTGTGTTCTTTAAGGATTGTTTGTGCATGGGTAGGAAACTTTATTCCCTTAGACTCTTTCTCTAAGTCTAACCTCACCTATTTCGAACCCAACAGATGTCTCCTCATCGCGCTCCTGAGGAACAGATGCAGCAGATGATGGAAGCCCAGGCTCAACTCATGCAAGTCATGACACCGTTTCTGGCCAATGCTAACAACAACAACAACCCTCCACCGCCACCACCTCCCCCTCAGGTGGACATGCTTGCAAGGTTTCTAAGGCTTCACCCCACCAAGTTTTCCCGTGCTGCTGAACCACTGGAGGCCATGGATTGGCTCTGTTCTGTCAACAAAGACTTGGTGACGACTGGTTGCACTGATGCTAAAAAGGTCAGGTTCGCAGCTCATCTTCTGGAGGGACCGGCAGCCAGCTGGTGGGATACTTATCAGATTACCCATCCCATTGAGGGTGTGACATGGGACTCGTTCCAGGAAGGGTTCCAGGCTGCACACATTTCTTCTGGTGTGATGGGTCTGAAAAAGAAAGAATTCCGTGATCTCAGACAGAAATTCCGTAGTGTGTCTGAGTATATTGATGAGTTCACCAATCTATCACGCTATGCACCGGATGACATTGAGACCGATGCAAAGAGAAAGGAGAAGTTCCTGGAGGGCCTAAATGATGAGTTGTCAATCCCTCTGTCTGTTGCCTACACTCCAACTTTTTAGTCTCTGCTTGATCAAGCCATAACTCTAGAAAGCAAGATAAAATAGTCTGAAAACAGAAAGAAGAAGCATCATGTTAGCAAATACCAAGAGCCTGCTCACAAGCGAAGCTATCATAGTGACTGACGAGGGATTAACTCGACAAATGTCCTAGATGAAGGACTTAGGATCAGAGAGATAGGGCGTCGGATGAACTCGAAGGTAAAGTTAGTCGAAATAGGTGTGTGTCGAAAGTAAACTTGGGTGTTCAACCTGGCTTGCTTTTTAATCTGGCCTACACCGTCCCCTCCTGGCCCCTATATATAGGTGGCCAGGTCTCAAGGATTGGGTAGGGTCCGATACAGATTACAATATCGACATACGGTAGGAACTCGTATTCGACTATCATTACAATTGGGCCTAGCTTAACGGGCCTCAGGGGTACTCAACTAACGGGCTCTATTAACTATACCCTTATCAGTAGCCCCTGAGATTCTATCAGAATTGTAGATTCGGGTTGAATCTCTAATCTTCTAATCTTCGACTTGATCAATTCTTCGACTTCTTCTTATCTTCAAATCTTCGACTTGGTCTTTCGACTTATATTCATGATAATTTGCTCGCAAGGGGTCTTGATGAACAAGCCTGACAACTCTGACGGATCAAGAGGCCAGTTAACTGCCGGAACAGATACTTGTCACCTACTTCAAATTCAATCCCCTTGGATTTGAATTTGGGATACCGGTCAAACCCACTCTTTTGCCGCATTTAGGACTTACAAAGAATGAATCCCAGTGGTTCTCAGGGTACCCAGTGCGTCCACCAGGATTTTCTTCGTGCCGTAGACACGGATACATACCAGCAGAGCGCATCCATGTGCGTATACCAGGCCACACAGGACGGATCCCGGGGTCTTACCTTCGTGACAAGTCACGGGATTCGAGTTGTGTTGCGATAACGCAACTCGAGAATCTCATGTCGCAGTCAAATTTTGACTGAAAATATTCGGGTTTCTTCAACCATAAAACTCGCTCCCGATGGGAGTAACACTCCTGCACTTCTCCAATTATAATGCTTTGCCAAGAAATATCGTCGGGTGCGCGCTCAGCGCTCCCGATGGGAGTAGCCCCCGAGGCTATAGTCGAAAAAAGGCTTTTTTTGAGTATAGGCTCAAAAATGTAGTGTAGTCCATCATACTTCAACTCGAGATACTTTAACTGCAAGAGACGTCATCTTCGAGATACTTTAAGGACATATTGTCGTCGAATACTAATCCACCACTTCAGAGAGAAGTTGTATTTACCATTCTTGAAAATAGTAGCCCCCATGGCTATAATCGAAACTCCTTCGTATACAGTCTTGTGCACCTATTTTGCACTTGTCTGCGCCATCTTTTCCTCTTTCTTATATTATCTTCTTTTATGACATCAATGAGTACGTCACTCTGTACCCTTGCGAACCGTTGCATGGGCAGCACGGTAAATTTCTTAACTTTTGACCGTTAGTGGGCTTACCGTTTCCTATCTTTGCGCCACGTCTTAGCCCACGATCCTTCTCCCAGAAGATATATAAAGGGGATCGTGGGGAGTCTTACTGTTTACCAGCTCTTTCTCTCCGCCACCGCCGCCATTGTTGCTCGTGCTTCCTTCTTCTTCCGTGCATAGCCCCCAGGCATAGATCTGATAGATGCGCGTGAAGCACCTAGCAAGCAAGAACACCATGGCCAAGGGAAAATCGAATGCTGTGACCAGCTGGGTGACCTCTGCCATCTCGGAGAAGGAGGTGGAGAAGGCCCGGACGGACGGCCTCATCTCCGCCGAAGATTCGATCAAGTTTCCAAGCACAGAGCGGATCCCGAAGCCCCCGAGTGGTTATCGGGTAATGTTCCTCGCCTTCCTCCTCCGTGGTCTTTCTCTTCCTGCCCATGAATTCCTTCGTGGGCTTCTCTTTGTTTACGGTGTGCAGCTTCACCAGCTCACACCTAACTCTCTTCTGCACATTGCGTGTTTCGGGACTCTTTGCGAGTCATTCTTGGGCATTGAGCCCCACTTTCTTCTCTGGAGATCAATCTTTTGGCTCCGCCCCAATGTTACGTTGTCTAGAAAACCCGAACTAGGCGGAGCCGTTGTTTCTGTGCGCCCTGAAGCACAATACTTTGAATTTTCTATGGCCGCATCTGTCCAGGGGTGGAGGACCAAGTGGTTCTATATCAAGGACCGCAAATCCTCTCCTGAAGATGAATACGGCCTACCTCCTTTTGACGCTTCCCAGGAGGTAAAGAAATTGGCATCGTGGGATATGCTCCCCTCAGATGCGGAAGTCGAACAAATTCTTCCTCTTCTTTCTCGCATCAAAGCTTTAAAAGGAGGTCAAGGAGGCACTTTATCGGGTATTCAACTCATGGCGTTTTTCATTCAACGTCGAGTTCAACCCCTACAACACCGCTTTACCAAACTTTGGAGTTACTCCGGCTTGGAAGATCCTACCCGTGTCTCTGAAGATCTGATATCGAAAGAAGATGTCGACAAGCGGGTCAGGAATCTCACCAAGCTCACCAAGGATCATGCAGTTGCTGATTTGACTACTGATTTCTTTGACTCCGTACACCCTCTTCCTGAGGTATATATCTGCTTACTTCCTTTCTTCTTGTTGTCGATTTTCATGTTTCTCAAACTATACTTTCTTTTCCCTTACTTATTCTAACAACACATTCGCGTGCAGGAATACCAATTTCTCCTCTCACACCCCCCTCTTCCAGAGGCAGGGCCCCTTCCGGCTGATCTGGCCAGGTCTGTATCTGAAGCCCCCGAGGCTGATGACAATCAGGACGGAGATGACGCCGAAGAATCAGAAGAGGATACTAGTTCGTCGACATCGCTTCCTCCTGTGCAGCCTGAAGACACTGGTTTGGACAAGAAAAGGAAACGAGTCGACGAATTTGCTTCTTCGAGTTCCTCTTTGCAGCAAGCAGCTGCGGAGAAATCTCCTGTATTGACAGAAGATATGGATCTCTTCGACCTCCTGGCGTCATAAGTGTTCTTACTCAAGTTCCTCAATTGCATCTTTTCTTGCCTTGCTTCCGTCACGTGACTCATAATTTTTTTGCTTCGTGCAGAGATGGCGAAGAGCCGTCAAAAGCTACCACAGCTACTCCTTCAAGAGATCCTGCTATTGACGATGAGCCCCCGACTCAAGTAGTTGCGCCTAGGGTTACCAGGGCTTCTGTAAAGAAGGTTCCTGTGCCCCGAAACCCCAAGCGCGTGAAGAAGGCGAAAGAACCCAAAGTTTCTCTAGAAGCCCATGAATCCTCGGCTTCCCCCCATGATGTGAGTAATTTCCCCTGACTTATCTCCCTTGCATATACTCGCACTTCTTTCCCACTCTTTTCCTTTTTCTTCTCAGGCTTTATTGAAGAGATTTGTCGCCTTGGGTACTGAATGCGCTGAGTACCTAAAGGTTGCGAAAGCTTCCGAAGGTATGTTCTACATCCATTCATGGTTTTTCCTCCTTGCATATCTTGTGCTATTTTTCTGACTTCCTTTCTTCTTCCATTGTAGCTGCTCTAGCAACAGCCAATGCCCGGATTGCGTCGCTGGAGGCGGAGCTTCGTGCTTCTCAGAAAGCTTATGATGCTGCGGCCACTGCCAAGGCAAACGCTGAGAAGTCGCAGAAATCTGCGCTTGGTAAGGCAAAGAAAGCTGAAAAAGCTTTAGCTGATGCCAACAAGGATCATGCCCAGCGAGAGCAAGCCGTGGCAGAGCGTCTCCACACAATGTCCACTGCTGCTGAAAGTAAGTGTTTCGCCTTGTCTCCTATTTTCGACTTCTGTTGCACTGTTGTACGTGCTGACATCTTCCTCCTTCCTTTCTTTCCTACCTTCTTTGTGTCGTGCAGGATTTACTGGGGTATCTCCATTGGCCCTGCAACCGGATGATGACTCTCTGATGACTGCGGTTAACCTACTCGAGGAAAACTGGATATCTATCCAGGAAACTTTCGAGTTAGTTAACCGCGTTGTTTCACGACTCTTTGTCGGGTTGTGGCCGAAGAAAAGGGCAGCAGTCCCGAAGGACGACCTGAGTAATCTTGCCAAATCTTTTGATACAACAGAAGACCCCACCCTCCAGCTGAAAGGGCTTTCTATTAAGCGTGGCGCCGAGGGTGCTATCGCACTGTCCGTTGCGCATGGTACGGATTTCGACTGGGAGAGGGTGAGCACTCCCCATGGCCGCACCCGCGACGAGATGAAGACTTTCTTCGAGAAGGCGAAGAAGTTGGCGCCTGCATTGGTGACACTTATCTCCCCTTCGGCATCCTCTGCGGCATCTGCTGCACCTCCTCCAGCGGTGGAAGATCCAGTGCCGCCATCGACTTCTGGCGAGGAATCTGCCGTGCCCTCTTCTGCCATGGAGCAAAATGCTGAGGTGGCGTTGTCGTCGTGGTGAAACAACATATGCCATAGGATGGCTTAAATGAGGGCCGAACTAGATGCTGGAGGATTCGGGAGAGGGGAACGAGCTAAAAAGCACGACAGAAAGGAACACAGATCTACCCAGGTTCGGGGCTCTCGTAAGGAGATAACACCCCTACTCCTGCTCTACTTGGTTTATATTTGGATCGATGGAGTACACAACAATGGTGCTTCCAAGCTCTCTGCTAGAGGAGGAAGACGAACTGCTAAGTGTAGGAACACTGAGTGACCAACCCTTTGCTAGGACTCCCTGTGCCACCTTATATAGTGGTGGCCAGGGTTACAACGGTCATAACAGACCAGGAGACACCAACTACACTCCAAATAGGACTTACTGATGAAGGCAGACGCCCCTTGACTTCCTCCCTGATTGCTCTCGATGGGACTCCATATCCCTGTACCTTGTACCTCTTGAACTGTGACCTTACCTCTGTGAGGTAAGAGCTGTACTTGTGCACAGTGAGGGTAGGTAACCTCCACTGTGCACCCTGCCATCATACTCTGCTACCATGCTTGGATGTTTTCTTCCTTGATTGTAGCGATGTGACACCTTGGTTGACTTAAGTATCCCGGATATGACCGTTGGCCATATCCTGGACCTATATGCCGGACCAACGACCTATGAAGGTCGGGTAATCCGGCCTCCCCTGCTCCTGCACAACACACAGAATAGATAGGCCGGCATATCTAAGTATATGCCGGCACTCCCCAGTTAGTATTCCGGTTAATCCGGCATATCCAGACATCAGCCGGGATATACATATATACCGGCCTGGCCGATGCTCCTATATTCCGGCCAGGCTCTTCCTTGGTCAACCGGCATTAACTCAACCATCGACCTTGTATCTTTCTAGTCTCTTGACCCTACCGGGGGTCATCCCCCCGACATTAGTCCCCGAAGCTGTCGAGGTCCCCCAGTCTTGACTGAGGGGCCTTGGCAGGTTCAACATATCCTCTTTTCATTATAACCCGGCTCTCCGTTATATCTTGACTATCAGATTATATGCTGGGACATACACCCATATACCGGCCACTGTTCCTTCTCCAAAAGTTAATCCAGCCGGCCCTGAGGATATTCCGGACGGAACTTATTCTCCGGGCAGCCAAGCCGGCATATAGACGAGACTTCCCCGAGAAGCCACGCCTGACAGTTTGCATCGAAACTTGGAACTGTCCTGCCACCTCGAACGGTCACATGATGTGACGGTTCACAGTGCAGTTATTTCTCGCCATCATGGCCTAGTGGCACGGTTACAGGAACCGCCGCCCCACTCCGTGCCGCCACGTGGCGACTCATCGCAGAAACGGTCGTGGTAGTGGAACACTCCCCACGACCCCCACGACCGGCCTCCTCGGTATAAATACGGGGTGGGGGTAACTTGCTCTTTTTACCCCCACACAGTCTTCGTCTTCCTCAGATCCTCTGCCCCTTGCGCTTCACCGCCGGACCAAGGAACCGAGAAGGAAAGCCGCCGCCGTCGCCCACCTGCACGCCGGCGCCTTCGCTTGCCGACGTCCGGCGTCATCGTCGACGACGCCGCCGCTCCTCTCTGCAACATTGCTGAGAGATCGGATCTTCCTCTGCACGCTCGCCGTCGTTCCACCGCCGCCGGCCAAGCTTCGGTGAGCTTCTCTTTCTCTGTTCTTGTTCTTCATCCCTCCTGCCTCTTACCACGATAGCCCTGCTAGCTTGAATCTGTGGTAGCTTCTCTGCTTGATGTCTCTTTGACTCGATTTAGCATTGCCAGTGATATCCCTTTGGAGTACACCGCTGTTCTTCCGTGGGAATTATATCCACGTTTATTTCCGGTTTTAACTGCCTCGGTAGATCTTCTATTTCTGCTAACATTGGTGAGAGCTGTATGCCGGAGAGACTAACCTCCCTCTTTTCTCCGGCCTTGATAGGATTAACATCACGGGACTCCGGCTCTCACGCCTTGTCCCGGCCATTAAGATGGCATCTTCAAGCATGACGGGTACCTCGGCCTCGGAGGAAGATAACTCGGCCCGGGCCCAAGGACGCTCCGGCTGGGAGGGGTCGGAGGTCACTCCGGCCGACATATCCTGGGTCACCTCCACCAGGAGAGTGCCGGAGGGAGTTGCATGCCGGCTACCGGCGGGAGAGACTGCGCCGGCACCCGAACCCGGCGAACGCGTCGTCTTCATTGCCCACTTCGAGCGGGGCTTCGGTCTGCCGGCATCGGACTTCTTCCGGGACTTCCTCAACACCTATGATCTACAACCTCATCATATCCCGGCCAATGCCGTGATGATCCTCTCCGCCTTCGCTGCCTTTTGCGAAGGCTATGCCGGCATAGAGCCCCTTACCCAAGGCTGGGCGAAATACTTCCAACTGCGGAAGCAAGTCATCCAAGAGCCGCCCCGGAGCAAGAATGAGCCGCAGGAAACGGCCCAGGAGAAGAAGGACCGCCCCATGACCCTATGCGGCGTGGCCACCATCATGTCCCGGAAGGGCTCGGACTTCCCCAAGGTGGAGCTCCTTGTGTCTTGCAAGAAGTGGCAGAAAAGCTTCTTCTACGTCAAGAACACCACCGACGAGGATCTGCTCAACCTGCCGCCATTTGTGGACGAGCCACCCTTGGCTATGAAGAATTGGACCTACAACCCGAAGAACTCGGTGATGCCGGTGAATGCGCTTCACCGGGTTAAGGGCGAGCTCCGGGATGCCGGCCTTACCCCTCAAGATCTGGTGGCATGCTTTATTAGCTGGCGTGTCTCCCCTCTGCAGCGCCGGTCGCACAAGATCTGCCAGATGAGCGGGCCCATGGACCCCACCCGTGTCGATGGATTTCGTGTCGCAAGAACACGGGGTACCACGTGACGGACCCAAGGATTCGAACGCAGGGGGCTGAACATGTGAGATCTTGGATCGCAACGAAACACGGTGACGGAAGCCTCGATTGTCGAACGCGCAACGCACTGCAGAGAGGGAGGCCGAGCTTTACCTAGGTTCAGGGCCCTCGTGGTGAGGTAAAACCCCTACTTCCTGCCTTCTTGTATTGCGACGCGACACCTCGCGAGGAGTACAAGGTCTTGGTTACAAAGCTCTAGTTGGCCAGAGGTTGAAGAACCTGCGTGCCCAACTAGCAGCTTGAAGAAGATGAAGATTCGATTAAACCGGATCCCCCCTAAGGGGTGGCCTCTCCCTCCTTTTATAGCGCCAAGGTCCTCCTTCCCCTTATCTTCTTGGGGAAGGGGTTGCCACACACGGCCAAGGAGGGAGGACAGCTGTAGACTATGTTCTTCTGTAGACTTGGTCTTCGTAGGGTAGCGGCGCCGGTCCACAGGAGTGGGTGGAGGAGGCTGACGTCCTTCTCTGGCGCCCTGCACCGTCCATGCTATATTTAGGGGGGTGGCCAACTGCCACTGTGCCGCTTTGGGCAGGCACAGAGAAAGTTGGTCTCCTCCCTGTCGGGGGTAGCGTGGGCGGTACGCGGTCTTCTGCCCGCCAGCTTCTTGCTCCGCACGGAAACGTGCTAGGCTGACGTGGGCGTACCTCCTCTCCTCACCAGCAGGGCTCGTGAGGAGGTCTTCTGGTCCTTAGCGGTTTCTGTCGTCGTTCTCCTCACGAGGCGCCTCCTCGTGAGGGTCTTCTC